>CAESWR010002529.1:338716-361184 GCA_903171835.1 Mullus surmuletus | reverse complement strand
GGGGGGGGTGTTAAGCCTCCTTAAAAGATGACATTGTTGAAGTACGTCTTGTTCTTCATCCTGCAAGAGATCAGTGGGCAAACACCCCTCGCAACACACACACACACTGAGCAGAGCCACTCAGAGACTTTCACTCTTTGCGTCCACCACCAATGTGTGTGTGTGGGATTCTCTGACAGCGCCAGTGTTCCTGTAGCAGGTCTTGTGTCAGGCTCTCGGCTCCAGAGGTCCAAGCATTTGCTCTGAGGATTCTACCGGAGCAAAGTTCTCACCACCTGCTGGGATCTGCACTCGTGGAGCTTTGCTGTCAGCGCCTTCTTTGTTTGTCACGGGTTTGTCGTAGCTGTTTTAGTGTTTGCCACCTTCCCCTCTTTGTGAACCCCCTGTGATGCCCTCAAAATCAAATTTATTAGCACAAATGTTGTACAACTGTCCCATGAAATAACCCACACACTTAGGTTTGGATACCTGCGTTTTGCCAACTACAATGTCTGAAGCATTTGAAAAAATGTACAATTAGCCAAGAACATTCACTCTGGCCTGCAAAAAAAAGGTGAAAAAGTCCATGTCATTGACGCAAAAGGAGGAAATACCAATGGATGAAAAAAGATCACTTTTCAGCAGGTCAATTCAGATAATTTACCCTTAAAAATTGATTATCAATTAATATTATTTTTTGTCCAGACCACTTTTAAGCCATTTTGGCCTTGTTGGATGAAAATAGCTACATTTTCTAAATTTTCTTTGAAATTTTAAATTCTGGTGTATGTTCCTCCATTAGAACTATATAGAAACTAGTTAGAGAATTTGCTATGAAAATCTGTCACTGCAGAGAAAATAAGAAATTCAATGTTAATCATTGGATCATTGGCCGATCTGAGACTGTAATAATGATAATTGAATCCTCCTCCAAATCATTGGAGTTTCTGTGTATGTGTGTGTGGGGGGTGGGTGGGGGGGGGTAGATAATCCTCCAAAGTAGATAATATTTAACATATATATTTCAGGCTGAAGTGGATTAAAAAATTGACTCCTTTAAAGTGGAAAAAATACTAATATATGATAATTCTGCAGCAGTTTTTAGGGAAGGGACATTTTCCATCCTGAGGGACAATTTAGATATTTAGTCACCAAGGAACTCTTGGTTAAAAATGAAGCAGATGAGACTTGAAATATTTCACTTTAGGTGTGACTGATCTTCTAAACAATATGAAAATGTCACTTTTTGAATTGCATTAAGGGTTTTTTTTCACAGTATTCAGGAATTTGGAGATGCACCTGCATATCATTTTTAACCCCAAATAGTGCAAAGAATTGAATAAACTCTTGCAATCGATGAAATCCCTGGGTAGACAAATGTAAATGATACAAGAAACTTAGGGTCAAATGCTCCAACCCTCCAAAATAAAGCAGAAACCTTTTAAAAGTCCCATGAAATGACACACACACACACACAGTTCTTGATGCATGCATTTATTTATCTACAGTGACATAAGCATTTATAAAATATATGTACAATCAGCCAAGAACATTCATTCTGGCCCTCAAAAAATAAATTCAATATCATCAGAGATCAAAACAGGTACCGCAGGGTTTTGAATAAGCTTTCCTTTCCAGTAATCCAACAGCAGAGCTACTTGAAGCTCTCCGTGAAGTGAGATGGAGTTTTCCACGTCCACAGGCAGCGCTGTGGGATCTGTGAGAGACTGAGTGGTATCCTGCTGTGTTGGTCAGAGACGTCGACGGGAACCATCCAAAGTCCAGCAACGTCAAAGAGTCTGTGGGCTTTAAGCGGCGGTGGACACTTCTGTCTTGCTGGCGGACACTGAGGTCTCATCCTCCACCATCCCGCCCATCCCAACAGTGGTCAGCATGCAGTTACGGAACTGAGGAAGAGGAGAAGGTGTTTACCATTAGAATCACTGCACACAAAACATGAAATAAACATCAATGTACTGTGTCCCTACAGGACAAATATCACAAAACTGATCATAAAAATCAGTCACACGCTGCTCTTTGTATGAATATCAATATCAATATTCAATTAAATGTGAATTCCACATCTTATTTCACAGAACTGTAAGCACAATCTAGCTGTCTGTCTCAAAGTAAGAAAAACAAGTGAGAGATAAACTTGTTTTTCTTTCTTTGAGACAAACACAAGAATATGAACTGTAGTTATTATCAAAAATATACTTTTATTATATAGGAATATTACACCTGAAAGTATTTTATAAATCTCAGTAAAAAGGTTCACTATGTCTACAATATAAATATTTAGCATTGTCACTATTCTAGCTTCACTATTTTACCGTAATAACTGTTGTATCCTTTGTTTACTGTACTTAATATTCACTGGACTACTATTTGTCTATTTATTTGTTCAGTTTACTTTCAAGGGCCTGTGTGTGTGTGCGAGACCTTCTGACATGATTTCAGGATTAGGGGCTTTGTAGTGACACACTCACTCACTCACTCTTCAGTCTGTTTCACTTGTAATCTTTTGTAAGGTCCATTACCATTTTGTTTTGCTTTTTTGGGTACACTGTAAAATATTACATTTTTCGCCAGGCCCAATGATAATAATGATGATAATTAATAAATTATCCTTCTAAAAGAAATAGAAAATAACATAAAAACAGTAATCTATATATATATGCTTTATTATATAAATATAATAAAGCAATCATAACACTCATTTAATATTTGTTAATGTCCAATAACATATTGCCAGATTTTGTCCACTGCTTCTAAGGTGACACCCACCTGTTTGTTCATCGCAACGTAGATGATGGGGTTAAAGAGGGCGGAGCTCTTGGAGAAGAAGGCGGGGATGGCCATGGCTACAGCTGAGAAGGCGGCCCCCCTGTTGAAGAAGATCCAGGCGGCGAAGCTGGCATACGGCACCCAGGCCACCAGGAAGCCCAACACCATCAGAATGCACATGCGCGTCACCTCCCGCTCGGCCTTCTGGGTAGACTCCGACTCCTGCTGCTGGGCTGCGGCCTGCGAGCGAGCGAATCGTCAGCCGCTTTGCTCATATAAACCTGCTAAAGAAGCAGCGTTGGGGTTGTGGTTCTCTTACCGCCTTCACTGTGCACACTAAGTTTCCATAAGTGAAGAAGATGGTGAAGACGGGGACGCAGAAGTGGCAGCAGAACATGTAGATCACATAGGACTCGTTGTTGTAGCCCGGGGCCAGAGTGTAGTAGTCAGGGCCGCAGGACACCTGGATGCCCTCGGGGATGTACCTGAGAACAATAAACAGGTGTAAAGTCAACGTCAAAGAACTCTTCCATTGCATGTGACCTGGTCAGGCACGTGCATCAATATCCACTCTTTAACTATCCAAAAAAAGGAGTGAATGAAGCTATTATGGCAAGAAATTGTGGTTTTTTTTTATTCCATGCAAATGCCCAAAGTCTTTGAAATTGAGTTCTGGCCCGAGTCCGGACTTCAGCTGATTAGCTCTAGGATCTGCACATCTGTTTGACATCTGAAATCAGGATCAACAAAAGCGGATTCCCCAGACTTACTGCAGCAACAGTCAAGACATAAGAGGTTGTTTATAGCATTTGTGGTCTCTTCAGCAAAAAACCCCAACAATTAATTACTAACACAGAACCATTTTCCCATCAGATGTTTGCTCGCCTTATCATATCTTCCTTGTCTTCATTGAAATAATAAAGTCAATTCTAGCAGGTGTTAATTAGTTACTTGCCAGTGTTGACTGGCAAGAGAGGAGCAGTCACATGACTTGGCCGGAGCCCTCAAACATCCACCTGCAACAAAACGTTCTAAAATAGAAGTGACACTGCTGATTTTGGAACCAAAATCAGGTCGGGCATCACTGAACACATCCCTACTTAAGTCCAAACCTCAATGTGGAAACATACAAAGTCTATCCTCAGAGCTTCAGCTGCCCCTGATCCACGAACCACTCAAAAGTCACAGCTCCAAGGTTAAAAACCACTTAAACCTCTCACGGGTCGTGGCTGCTCTCTCTGTCATCCTCCTCCTCATTGCGCCTCGCTGAGGAGCTTCTGGGCTGTAGTAGATCAGCCATGCATCAGCTGACCTACCCCACCCAATAGCAGGGCGACCCTTGTTCCCTGTCAGCCAATGACCTCGCTGCCTCCTATTTTGAACATGGGAGCATCTCCAAAAATTACAATATCATGGACAAGTTCCATCTGTCCGTATCTTCACCGAAAAGCTCTGAATCTTTAGTGGATGGTTGAGCGTGGCAGTGTAAAGCTCTACAGCTCTTCCACCATTTGATACTGGAAAAGCCTCTTTAGGTGCTTTGAGGAACCTCAAAGAAACGGTTTGCCATTGAAGAACCTCTGCAAGTTACCCAGGGTTCTATTGGCCCCATTGGACTCCAAGAGTCTTTTGTGTTGCTACTTAAACACTGGTTGACCTCAGCCATTACTGATCTGTTTCTCTCCAACCTCTCTGATCATGTGACCCTCTCTGACTCTTTGGTGAACAGTATATTGCACCCTGAAGGGTCGTCCAAGGTGTTTGTGTTACCTGGACCAGCCGACCAGAGGAGGAACAGCGCAGGAGGATGCCATGATCCAGGTGAAGGCGCAGCCGGCTCCAGCGTGGGTGGCCGTGAACTTGAAGCTCCCCATGGGCTTGCAGACCACGATGTACCTCTCAACAGCCAAGACCACCAGAGACCAGAGAGAAACCTGTCCTGTGTGTCAAAACAGATGAGGAGCACAAGCTTAGGGTTGTCTTAGGGTTTTTTTTTTTTCAGTTTTACTCACACGACAAAGACTTTCTGAGTTCCATACCTCCAATAGTTGCCATGAATCCCTCGATAGCGCAGCTCAAAGGTCCCAGAGCGAAATAGCCCATGAGAGAGGAGTACAAAGTCACCGTGAAGCCAAAGATGACCATGATGAGTCCGGCCACGGCCAGGTTGACCAGGATGAAGTTGAGCGGCTGGCGGAGCTTCTTGTTCTGGGCCGTCACCAACAGTGTGAGGAAGTTGATAGGGAAGCCGGTGCAGATGAGGAAGAACATGTAGAGGGCCAGCAGCTTGAAGAACCAAGGGTCGGCCAGGTAGTACTGGTGGTAGTAGAAGGGGCTCCTCGCCAGCCCCGTCCGGTTGTTCATGGGGATGTAGAAGTTCTTGCCCTCTGTGCCGTTCTCCATGGTTTGCTGTTTGGGATCTGGACTGGCAGAGTCTCGAGATGCTGGAGCAGTGTCACCTTCCACTGGCTGGCTGGTATCATACGCCGGCTATGGTTATATAGCGTGGAGAGGCAGGGCCACAGGGATCACCAAGATGTGCAAAGAGGATCTGCATCAGAAATCAGCCTATAATCTCAGTATAATCACAAGCTCCCCACAAGGAACAACATTCACCCTATTTCTTGCAGGAGGTGTTAAGCTCAGCGATTTGTGTCAAAGAATTCTGTCTACTTCTCTTTTACCTTTTTAGATTGGAGTCTTTGGTTGTTTTTTCTTTTTCTTTTTTACTTTACAGCAAATTCCTATTCTGTTTATTTTTTCTTTCATTGTATGAAATTCATTTCAAATCAGCCCCTCAAGCATACACTTTCGACAACACGCCGTTTTGACAAGAGACACAAAGAATGAAGCTCTTCTAATTGAACAAAATGTGTTTATAACCGAAGCGCCATTAAAGGGAGTAAGGTTTAAGCTGATTATGTTGCTATCCAGTTAGTTCCTCTGCAAGAGGCAGTGTTTAAGGTGACACATAAATGTAATGTTGAAGTACAAGTTAGCCCTCTTACAACCTTTTCAAAAGCTTCATCGGGAATCAATAAATCTAGCATTTAATTGGGTATAATACCATTCAGTGCTTTGTAGACCAGAAGTAAGATTCTGAAATGTATCCTTTGACTCGCAGGAAGTGTAGTGACTTCAGGACTTGTAAATGTGCTCCAGTTTCCTGGTGTTTGTCAGGACTCGGTCAGGAGAATTTTTGTTGATTGAATGTGATTTATTTTTTGCTGATACCTGTAAAGACACCAAGACAGCAATCTAACCTAGGAATAAATGCATGAACTTGTTTTTCTACATCTTGTTTTGACAGAAAGCCCTTTACTCTAGCTCACTACATTTGGCTGTCTATCTATCTATCTATCTATCTATCTATCTATCTATCTATCCAACCACCTACCTACTTCCTTCCCCTTCCTCTATCCCTCCCCCCTTCCTTAGCGTGATTGTAAGAGCTACTTGGTTGATCCTTTGTACATGGACAAATGTTACTGCAGGGCTTCAATGACAGTAAAGCTTTGCAGCAGAACTTTGTTGTCGGAAAACAACTAACTACACCAACTAAGACTGTGAAATGTATGCATAAAATAACTTTGTTGAGGGAATAAATAACTTTATTTTGTAAAAAATAAAATAAAAAATGTGTTTGTTTGTTGCATGTTTTTGAAAAGCCTTTACTTTAGTAAACTACATTTAGCTGTTTCCTGTCAAAACAAGATTACATCTAGCTAGCTTTTAGATGTATGCTGTCATGTTGCTACCCACCTACCTATCTATTTATCTATCCATCCAACTACCTACCTACTTCCTTCCCCTTCCTCTGTCCCTTCCCCTCCCTCAGGGTGATTGTAAGAGCTACTTGGTTTATCTTTTGTACATGGACAAATGTTGCTGTGGGGCTTCACTCACAGTAAAGCTTTGTATTTATACCTCACACGGGAGTCTGCTGCTAGAAGCTGAGATACGAAGCCTTCAGTGCCTTTGCAACGGTACTTTGACTTCGGTGTTGTCGGAAAACAACTAACTAAACCAACTAAGACTATGAAATGTAGGCAAAAAACAACTTTATTGAGGGAATACATAACTTTATTGGAAATAAATGTGTGACCATATTTTTCTACTGAAAGCCCTTTACTCTAAGCTAGCTACATTTGGCTGTTTCCTGCCAAAACAAGATTACATCTAGCCAGCTAGATGATCTATCTACTTCCCTACCCTTCCTCTACCCCCCCCCCCCTCCTCAGTGTGACTTTAAGAGCTTCTTGGTTGATCCTTTGTACATGGACAAATGTTAGTGGGGGCACTAGTACACAGTACAGCTTTGTATTTATACCTCACACATGAGTCTGTTGCTGCAAGCAGAGTTACGAAGCCTACAGCACTATTAGAGCAGCACTTTGACTTCCGTGTTGTCAGAAAACAACTTACTAAACCAACTGAGACAAAAAGCAAAAAACAACTTTATTGAAAATAAATGAAACATGAAACGATATGCTCTCTGTACTTTCATATCCATTTGTCCTTTACATCTGAAAAAGAACGAACCAGATGAAAGTTCATGTAACCGATGCATCGGTGCAAAAGGAGTCCCAACCAAATACCAATGTACCAATAACCATACCTTTCAGTAGGTCAGTGCTTTTGTATTCTAAAGCCTTTTCCTGATTTGTATGGGCTAATTGAGGTACTATTTGAAGGTACTAGATTTGCAATTTTCATGAGCTGCAGCTAATTAAAAATTAAGGAAATGAGTATAGTAACGGTATTGTATATACACTTTGGTTGTGACTGATCTACACTCTATGAAAGCTTCACTTTTTGAATTGCATCAAGGAATTTCTTTCCACAGTATTCAGAAATTTAGAGATGCACCTGCATATCATTTAACCCCAAATAGTGCAAAGAATTGAATAAACTCTTGTAATCAATAAAATGACTGAGTAAACAAATGCAAATAAGTCTGGAAACATGGGGTCAAATGCTCCAACCCTCCAAAATAAGCAGAAACCTTTTGAAAGTCTCATGAAATGACATACACACAGGTTTTGATGCATGCATTTATTTACCTACAGTGACATAAGCATTTACAAAATATATGTACAATCCACCAAGAACATTCTGGCCCTCCAAAAATAAATTCAATATTATTGGAGAGCAAAACAGGTGTCTCATGGTTTGAAGAAGCTTTCCTTTCCTGCAATCTGACAGCTGAGCTACTTAAAGCTCCTTGAGACGAGATGGAATGTTCCACAAAACCGGGGTCCTGTCCTGCTGTGTTTGTCAGAGATTTCAGCGTGAATCATCCAAAGTCCAGCAATGTCAAAGAGTCTGTGGGCTTTAAGCGGCGGTGGACACTTCTGTCTTGCTAGTGGACATTGAGGTCTCATCCTCCACCATCCCGCCCATCCCAACAGTGGTCAGCATGCAGTTACGGAACTGAGGAAGAGGAGGTGTTTAGCATTAGAATCACTGCAAACGCCACCAAAACATTAAACAAACGTTAATGTACTGTGTCTGTAGAGAGCCATTATTTTGTTTTTGCGAATGATTGAATTGTCAAATTTCACAATAATAATGTGATCATGAATCCTTTCAGCCGCATTGATAGTCAGAATAAATAATATCTCAAAGCATTTTATGAATTGTGGTCAATTGTTTTTTTTAACTATTAACAGTTTTGCATGCATTTATTTCTTAATGTTTACATCATTATTAATCTAGCTTCTCTGAAAATTTTAACAATTGTTTGTGTATCTGCCCATTCATTTCCATTCCTTATATGTTTTAAACCTAAATCATTTAATGTACAAGTGAAGTTGTTTATTATTATTATACTTGCTCATTAACCTAATAAACGTAGCTAACTGATTTAGAAATAGATCTTGTACTGAATGACAATAAGATATCTATCTATGAATGACAATAAAAGATCTATCCATCTATCTGTCCCTCCGTCCGTCGGTCCATCTAGAGTCTTTAATAGTTTGTAATAACATATAGTCGCTCTCTCTTCTGTGGCTTCCAGTCAGGAATAGGAAAATGTAAAGGACGCCAACCTGTTTGTTCATCAGCACATAGATGATGGGGTTAAAGAGGGCGGAGCTCTTGGAGAAGAAGGCGGGGATGGCCATGGCTGCAGCTGAGAAGGCGGCCCCCCTGTTGAAGAAGATCCAGGCGGCGAAGCTGGCATACGGCACCCAGGCCACCAGGAAGCCCATCACCATCAGAAAGCACATTCGCGTCACCTCCCGCTCGGCCTTCTGGGTAGACTCCGACTCCTGCTGCTGGGCTGCGGCCTGCGGGCAAGCAAATCATCAGCCGGGATCTCTGGGTTTACTCACTTAAAAGAGCCAAAACAGTAGCGTTGGGGTTGTGGTTCTCTTACCGCCTTCACTGTGCACACTAAGTTTCCATAAGTGAAGAAGATGGTGAAGACGGGAATGCAGAAGTGGCAGCAGAACATGTAGAGCACAAAGGACTCGTTGTTGTAGCCCGGGGCCAGAGTGTAGTAGTCAGGGCCGCAGGACACCTGGATGCCCTCAGGGATGTACCTGAAAACACAGAAAAATGTTGAGCTACTGATGCTTCCTGGTCAGCCACATATGTTCATGGTCCACCGTGAACAATCAAAAGACAATCATGTTCATGTATTGAATAGCGCCAAAAACCACCAGGTTCGGCAAAGGGTTCCTCTCCACAGCCTGAAGGTCTTAAGGGTTCATAGAAGGTTTTTTTTTATAAGTCTTCAATCTTTTAATATCTGCAAACCACTGCTGTGCTCCTTCTACAAGAGAGTTGTAGCCAGTGCTCTGTAGTGAAACAGACTCAACAAACCGATTAAAAAGGCAAGCACCATCATTGGCTCTACTCAGGACTGTATTGAGCAGGTGGCTGAAGCGAGGATGCTGAAGACAATGAATGCTATAATGAACAATGACATGCACCCACTTCATGCCCTGGAGGCGTTTCAGCAGAGCACCTTCAGTGGCAGGCTGATACCAGCTAGGATAGGTTTTAGTTTAATCTTTTATTACGTATTATTATTATTACGTGATTATTATGTGTTTTTACTCATTTTTTTCTATGAGCAATGACTATGAGTGATGTATGCTGCTGCTGTAACATTGCAATTTCCTGCAAAGGATTTTTTAAAGTACCTATCTACCTATCTATCTATCTATCTATCTATCTTAAAGTCAATTACACTGATTCACCATTGGTGGGATCTCCCTATTGTAAGATCTCTTACCTCTCCACCTCCAGCAACATCTGGGTTACATAAGTGGTGAATTAAGTGGTCTCTCCCATCCAGTAGCAAAGCATCTCACCTTCCCTATCAGCCAATCACCTTGCTAGCTCCTCTTATAACCACACGAGCATCTCCAGAAACTATACTACCTTGGAAAAGTTAGATTTTCTCCATAACCTCTGAGTTCCCCATTGAATATTCCTATTTCCCATTAACCCCGAAGGTTTCCCATTGAAGGCCCTCCACAAGTAACTCAAGGGTCTTTGGGTTTCAACAGTGTAGCTCCATTGGCCTCATTGGAAAATAAAGCCAGGTATGTTGCTACTTAAACACTTGTTGACACCAGCCATGTCTGAGCTGTTTCTTTGCAGCCTCTCCGATCATGTGACCCTCTCTGACTCTTTGGTAAACAATTAGATTTATATCTTGCACCCTGCAGGGTCTTACAAAGTGTTTGCACTGATTACCTGGACCAGCAAACCAGAGGAGCTCCATTAGCTCCATTGGAATATAAAGTAATTTGTGTCACTTCTTAAACAGTGGATGACCTCGGTCATGCCAAGCTATTTCTCTCAAGCCTCTCTGGTCATGTGACCATCTTTGAACCCTACACTCTTTGGTAAACAACTAGATTGTGATAATATCTTGTACCCAGCTGTGTTGTCCAAGGGCTGATTACCTGGACCAGCCGACCAGAGGTGGAACAGCACAGGAGGCGGCCATGATCCAGGTGAAGGCGCAGCCAGCTCCAGCGTGGGTGGCCGTAAACCTGAAGCTCCCCATGGGCTTGCAGACCACGATGTACCTCTCAACAGCCAAGACCACCAGAGACCAGAGAGAAACCTGTCCTGTAGGGCCAAAAACACAAGAAACACAAGCTTAGGGTTGTCTTAGGGGGGGTCTCAGTTTTACTCACAGAACAAAGCCTTTCTGAGTTCCATACCTCCCAAAGTCGCCATGAATCCCTCGATAGCGCAGCTCAAAGGTCCCAGAGAGAAATAGCCCATGAGCGAGCTGTAAAAACACACTGTGAAGCCAAAGATGACCATGATGAGTCCGGCCACGGCCAGGTTGACCAGGATGAAGTTGAGCGGCTGGCGGAGCTTCTTGTTCTGCACCGTCACCAGCAGCGTGAGGAAGTTGATAGGGAAGCCGGTGCAGATGAGGAAGAACATGTAAAGGGCCAGCAGCTTGAAGAACCAAGGGTCGGCCAGGTAGTACTGGTGGTAGTAGTAGGGGTTCCTCGCCAGCCCCGTCCGGTTGTTGATGGGGATGTAGAAGTTCTTGCCCTCTGTGCCGTTCTCCATGGTTAGCTGTTTTGGATCTGGACTGGCAGAGTCTGTAGATGCTGGAGCAGTGTCACCTTCCACTGGCTGGCTGGTATCATACGCCGGCTTTGGTTATATAGCGTGGAGAGGCAGGGCCACAGGGATCACCAAGATGTGCAAAGAGGATCTGCATCAGAAATCATCCTATAATCTCAGTAGAATCACACCCCCCACCCCCACAAATACAACATTCATCAACCTTAGTTTCTTACAGGAAATGTTTCATAATCAGTTATTAGTTTTAAAGAATTGTGTCACTTATCTGATAGATTCATTTCATTTTCCTTTAGGTAAATGTTTATCACAATATGAATAATTTCAAAGCATACAATTTGCTTCAAATGAACGATTACCACCTCAAGCAAATTGTGTAAATGGAATGAAGCTGTTTTAATTGAACAGAATGCGTTTAAAACCTAAGCACCATTAAAGGTAGGAAGATTTAAGTTGATTAGGTCGCTATCCCTTTAGTTTGTCTGTAACAGGCTATTTACTAATAGGATTTCAGAGTCCATGTTGCCTGCGGAGTAGGCTTCCACAGACGAGATCGGGAATGTTTCCTTTAAGATCAAGATTGTTTTTGTAGATTTTGTGGGTTGTTTTAGTTAGTTGTAACACAAAAAAATGTCAGGCAGTTTCAAATAGGTTTAAATATGAAGGGGGCTTTTTTGTAACAGCGTTGTACAAACTTTAGAATTGAATTCACAATCTTTAGGGTTCAGGAAATTGCTTGACATTCGAATTTTGGAAGCAAGCTGGGCAGACCCAGTGTAATACAAACGGAGTCAAATAGACTGAATGTTAGTATGAAACGGAATTCTGCTTGCAATTGGACCATCCAATAATGATGATTTTGGGTTAGGGTTAGGGTTAGGGTTACTTCCAGCAGCTCCACTTGTTGGACGGACCTATTTCCTGTGGGACAAATGCACAATTTAATTAATATCTCAATGTAACAATAATCAGAAAATTGACATTTTTTTGACAGTTTTTTTTGCATCCGGTGTGTTTTCTGCTACACTGATTTCTTTATCTAACAACCATAAATATGCTGCTACATGACATTATAACGTCTAAGTATCCTTTTTCAACACTGCATTTAGACTGCAGTACTACGACAGTGTTTGAAGTCTGAAGAGTTTGAAATTCATCCACTAATGAGATTAGCTCAGGAAAGCCAACAGTCTGAAGGCTGTGGATGGTTTCAGTTGAGTCTTTCGCAACTCTTGTTGTTGTCTAATGTCTAATATTTGTTATATTATGAACACATGTAGGGATGAGCCATGGCTATTCGAAGGTCAACTTTAGTAAGATAGTTGGTAGGGTAATAAAACATGTATATTTCCATGACCGTGACTGATGTTGGCTCAAAACTGATATGAAAAAAAAGCCAAAAAATCATGCTAAAAACATAAATGTGACAACGTGTGACACTAGGGTCAAATTTCAAACTACATACTCTCTCATACTAAATTATTACAGAACACCAGATTCTTCCACACAAACTAACAATGATTCAAATAAAAAGGAGGTGCAGACCTCGTTGGATAGACACCCTACTAAGGTGGTATACTTCTTTTGTGGATTTCTCCAGCAACAGCCCGCCGCAAGGTACAACCAAAGCTAGCATGCGCCAGTAAGGTGATGTTGTTGAATGGTCAAAGGAAGATGTCAAGCCTCGGCACAAGCAGTAGAGACGGTTGGTTCTGCCATCGCTTTAACGCTAGCTGGACTCTGGGCTAACGCTCACTCTTGCAATCCACAGAGTTATTGTGTGGACTGAAGACATTCATGTTCACACTTGTCCAGAATCCAGAAAGATCGTGTCACAATCTCACAATAGTCCCACGGCTCACATGGCTAACGCTACACCAGTGACGGATGCCATTGCATCAGTCGATTGAAGTGAACAAATGTGAATTGTTCAGGCGATATCGTGGGACATCTAATCATGGGTTGCATCACTGCATGCAGATGAAGTGATTGGAAGGGTGAGTGGGACTAAAGTGCGATATCGTGATGTTCTAAAGTACCTGACTATGGCCATTGGATTAACCAATATTTAGTGATTTAGCACAACCCTAGTATTGACATGTTTGGGAGGGGCCAATTCCAAGCATTGCTAGGGAGGCAATGAAAATACATACAGTATGTGTTTTTGGGCATGAAGCCAGATGAACCAACCGCGACCTTTAGAATCTGCAGCTGAGCTCCGCAATCACTTTGATGACCACAGGGTTTAAAGGTGAACTGCATCCATTTCTGCGAAATGTTGCTTCAGGTCCTTACATGAATCCTTACGTGAATCTGTGCATCAAGCTGTTTGATTGGTTCTCCTGCAGACGTGAACGGCCACAAAGGTGGTTGCGGTGGACGTTAAAATGAATTCAAGACGGGGGGCAAAAAACATTTCAAATAAACAGGCGCATTAAATCATTAAACCTGACAGTTCTGTTAAGGCGCGAGACTGATTTCCAAGGTCTTCTTCAACGTGTCACGCTTGGTTCATCTCCATCCTGTCTGGCTCTTTTTTACAAATAAACCAGGATTTTCAATCAAACATTTTAATGAAATCAAGGAATTTGGGGTTTTTGTTTTCCCATCCATCTAATCAGACACCTGCTCTTTGTTCTGCTTCTAATAGTCTGGTCCAGGGGTCACCAACCTTTTTGAGCTGAGGGCTTCTTCCTTGGCCTTGAGTCTCACGAAGGGCAACCAGTTTGACACACTCTTCTGAAACAAATTTGCTTTGAACTACAATAGGTCAGAGTTCACCTAAACTAATCGAAACTTCATGTACGTATTTGTAATGCTTTTTAAAAATATTGTTATTTTCAAATCTATATAAATGCAAGTGTGATTAAAAAGGAATAGCAACAGAAAAAAATGAATTTTTGAACAGGCCGTGGGAACCTCATCTGGTCCTTGGGGGCAACCTGGTGCCTGCTCGTACCGTGTTGGTGAGCCCTGGTCTGGTCCATTTGGAGGCCCCTCACTTCCAAAACTTGCATTCATGACCTTTGGCAAAATCGTCTTGCATTTGAGTAGAAAGCACCGCCCTTTTCATTTCTGCCCGATCAGCTTTGGCCGTAACCAGAGCGGCCTTTCCGTTTTCTTTCTGTGTTTTTGTTCCTGTTTTAATCCAATCTGCAATCAGTCTACACGACTGCAGCGCTGAAAGCGGACACGGCGGCCATGTTTTCGGTGGCCTCGGAGTGTGAGGCCGCGGCGGCTGTGTGTTATCAGGCCTAAGCTAATCCATTTATTGGGAAGTCAATTGTGGTCAGTCCGCAGGCAGATAATTGGGATTCTGCTCTTACTTTATTAGACAGGTCGGAAACCTATAACCTCATTATTACAGGCTTGAAACCGACTCTTGCTGTTGTTGTAAACACATAGTTAACAATTAAACAGTAACCTGGCATGTCTTCCTCACAAACTCTCGCCTTTTCATTAGAGTCCGCCGGCGGATTTCAACTGTTGTTTTTTTTTGTAGACCCCTGCATTCGCCTGCGGGGATCCGTCACACCCGCCAGGACTGCGTGTGACACCTAACAAGTTAATGAATTTACGGTCGTTTTGAGTGACCTCTTGCGTGACCATTGCACCAATTGAGGCGGCTGGCTCGCCAGCAGATCTTTTTAGCGGTTGTTGTAATCCTTTTTACAAAAGCCTCGATCCTATTTCCATGGAAACGACAATACGGCTGCACGCCGATTCATCACTTTTGTGTGAAACTATTCAGGAGACCAGAATCTGTGTTTCTATTCAATCATTAATTGATTCCCGCTACTCTCTGCTATCCGTTTGAGTGCTCTGGTCTGGTTTCCGGGGCTGGACGACGTGGACTGCAACAGAGCATTCGCGTCTCCTCCTCTTTTCTTTTCTAAGGCAGCCATTTCGACAGGAAAAAGCAGGTAAACACAGATGATACTCACCGTTTTGATTGAGATGGAAATTTAATTGAGAGAATTATTTCTTTGAAATATAACAAAAATTGAATTATTTGTGGGATTACATTGTTACATAGACATAAAATTAGTTTGATGAATGAAAATGATAACGAATAAAGTCGCATTTTCATCCGTTTTTAGACCCTTTTCACTTAATTTTGGCGATTGCTGTGACGTGTTTTCATTCACCCGGTGTGTCCTCACTGTTCCGCTAATATCATAATTGTGTTACAAAAACTTGATTTTTGCTTTTGTTGATGTTTGTGCAGGCAGTAGGCCAAACGGTCTGCTCCTGCCATTCTGCCATTAAAGAGAGTTCTTGGAGGCCAAGTGATGCTCACATTGTCGATGCTTCTGATGTAGGGTCGTAATTTATTGGTGTTAAACACAATCCGATGATTTCTTTCCAATCAAATGGAGCTTGTCTTCATAATCAAGCGTTCAGGCAGGGTCCCGAGCACGTTAATGTCTTTGGTCTGACTTCTTCTCCATCCACTTACCCCTTGCATCCTAACTGAAACCAGACATAAATTTTGCCGCTTCTTCCCATTAGAGAGGTGGCTAGCTCCACTTTGAATAAACTGCTGATCTGTCACCCTTCTTAAAGGGTCAGTTGTCTGATGAGAAAAGTGATATTACTTAATGAGGCAATTAAATATCCATTACCTGATTAAAGTTTGCGGATTAGCCCTTAGACCTGATTGAACCACTTTGCTCAAACCCTATCAACCTATTATGGCCCATCAGTCGCAGCAGCAGCAACATCCTGTGTGGCAACTAGTGGATTGGTAGTGGTATGAAATCTCGACAACTTCACGAGCTGGAATGATGACTTTACACACACGCCTTTAAATCACTTAAACAATTACTGTGTCACCCCAGAAAACGAGTCCAGCGATGGTCATGTTTGTCGTCAGCAGTGTTTGACATCACGGTGGGCTCCCGTGTTCTTGGTGTGATTGCAGATTAGCAGATTAAATTCAACAGATCGGAACGATGAGGGATATTTACGCCGTCACCTCATCGACACAGACGGCTCCGCCTGCGTCATTCATGGTTGTGTTTTGATTGTTATTGCTGAAATTCTCATCATATTGTATCATAAATGGTTACCATGACTACAGAGATCTATCGTAGCTGCAGTTTATCCAAAATGTGTGAATAAGAATTTCTGAAGATATGATGAAATTAAGTCATTTACAAAATAAACACAAAAGTGTTGGACAAATAAAAATGCCAAATTCTAATGTTATCTACTATATTATCCATCTCTCTAGTATATTTTATATGGACCGATTCAAGTCTGAAATTGAGATTGATTTAATATGCAACTTTTTCTTATTCTTTCTGAATATATGAAATATAAAGGGCATGAATTATTAAGGGCACATAATTTAAAGAACAATTCAATAATTTTGTTCTTTCTTTCTCTCTCTCTGTCAAATTTCTTACAAGTTTGTAAATGATCTCAATTTCCTCTGAATATAATAATTCATTTGTATTAAAAAAATGTAAAAAAAAATTAGGAGAAATTTGATAATTTCCCACGGCACACCTGATAATATGTCACAGCACACTATTGTGCCGCGGCACAGTGGTTGAAAAACACTGATATATACATACACATATATGTATATATCATATATATGTGTATATTTATATACATATATGGTCATGTTTGTTATATATATAGGTCATATATAGGTCAACAAACTGCTGTTCTCACTTTTCTTCATCCCTCTGAATGTACTTAAAGTAGTACTCTGAATGTACTTAAAGTACATTCCTATATACTGTATATATATGTATATGTATATATATATATATATATGTCGCTATATATATACATATATATACATATATATTTATATATAGATGGAGAGAGAGCGAGAGAGAGAACAAGATAATTTAATTATTGTTTAAATTATGTGCCCATAATAAATGATGCTCTCTCTTGATATTCACTATTCACATATATTCAGAAGAAATAAGAAAAAGCTGTATATTCAATCAATCTTTATTTCAGACTCTTATCGGTCCATATAAGACATACTACAAGAGACAAACACACACAGCAACAGGAAGAGAGAAGAATTATAAAAATAAATCCATGCCTAAAAGACATACAAACACTCTCTCCAGAGCCTCCAAAGACTGGAGAAGTACATATATCCTCTGGGCTGGGCTTTACAACCATGGGCTTTATAACCATAAACCATTATGACCATTATTTCTAATATATGATTATATTTTTGCTGCATATATACTGTATATAAATATAATTTTTCAGACATGAATGTAGCCTGTTGGTTTATCTATGTGATTACTTGACTGAAAGACTGACTGAGAACTGGTGGTTGGTGGGACACGGTGAGAAAATGAGGAAAGTGATGTTTTTCCACATAATTCTGATGCAGTAGAAAGTGCGTATTCTGAAGGCCTCCATCAGCAAACCCAAGCCATCTGTCAGAAAGCTTTCAGTATGCCAATTCCCACAAGTGGGATTTCCCTGAGCAAGGAGCTTGTGTTCATCCGCTTAGCGTCCAAAAATTGTCACCATCAAGCTGTTAAACCGGAGGTGTTTGGCCCCTTTTAATCCCCAATCCCCACAAATTGGATTCACACCTTGTGCGCAATTGGGAGGTGTCGAGTGGGTTTGTCAGCGCGTCTGTGTGAAAGCTAGCGGTGACACCTGTCACACCTCATTCACTCAGACTTCAAGAACGATTACGGCAAACCGGCTGCTAAGGTCAAAGACCTGGAGTTGTCTCTGATGGCAGACGGTAGAAGGTCATATATCATATCAGATAGAGAGCTCATTCGTGTGGAGGGGGAGGCGATTCAGCATTTAGTGATTGAGATGATGAAGTTTCCACGGAATTTAGCACAAACAGACATGATGTACGGGAGCAGAAACGGACATTTAGAGCTAAAAATGAAAGAGAAAAAGATAAGATCGCATAAGATCGCTTTGCAGTGGATGCAAAGTCGGACTCCTATGTCTTCTATTTCATAATTCTCCTATATTTTGTGATGCTAAAATAGACTCCAGACCTGCGAGCTGCAGCCATTAGATGCAATGTGAGCAAGATACGGTCTCTCCACAAGGAGTCATCGTTTATCATCCTGCACATTTAGAACCCTGCGGGAACATTAGGACCTGAAGCCAGCCGGCCACCTGCTGCCATCAACGCCAGCCAGCTGTCCCCAGAAGCACCCTGGGTAACCTGACAGGACGCAACACAAAGAAAAAAACATGAAAAATCATCTTATTTGCCAAGTATAGCAGTACAGCAGTATATCTGTTTGTTTGTCTGTTCATTATTTCTAAGTTCTCATCATTTGTAGCATTTTTTGGTGCTGGGAGCTCAATTTTCCTTTGTAGATGTGTTTAAAATGAGCTTTACATTTGATTTAATTCAAGTTAATTGTCGTTGTGCAGCTATTTAACACATAAAACCGTTAGCATCAAACACATTTTTTCAAAAGTCAAAGTAATCCAATATAAGGGAAGGAAAATGTGCATGTTTTCACTTTCTCGCCCTAAAACAACGATCTTTTTCACTTTTTCAATTTTCAATGAATCACAACTTTACATCTACGTTTATTTAGATTTGTTTTGATTTCTTTTGAGGACAGGAAAGTGATTTGCTTATCGGGGACATCCGGTGCGCCTCCGATGCTGAGTCCTAAATGGGATTGATATGGAGGCTTGGAGGTGGCTGTAAACCCGTGGCAGGTGAGAATCCCAAAAAAGCTTAGATCCATAGAGTGCCGACCTCGTGTTCCTATGTCACACGTAAACAATGGTTAATTGGGATGAGCTTTCTGCTTTGCGGCTGAGCGAGTACTTAACACACTGCGTTAGAGGTCCTGGGAGAGGGGCAGGAAGTGATTCGCCGGGGACAAACAGGAAAAGAATCTAATCTGCCAGATCAGTGGGTCAGGGAGGCAAATTATGTGACTAATCTAAAAAAAAAATCACGCTTCCTCTCAGGTTACGATCAGGTTATTGGGATTTTTCATTGGAGTTTTGTACATCTGTTTAATTTTTAACAGTTAACATCTCACAGCTTGTTCAAATAACAAACCCAGTAAATCAAAATGTGGGCGGATTATTAGTAGTGGTGTCCCGATACAACTTTTTCACTTCTTATACAATACCGATATTGCAGCCTTAAGTATTGGCTGATACCGATATTGATCTAATATCAGCATGAATCATACATACTTTTTATGACTTGTTTTGTAGTATGGAAGGTTAGAAAAGGTTTGATCGAGTGATATTACTCAAACAGAACAATAGTCAGCAACAGTAGCTATGAGAAAAACTGACCCATTTATTATTAACCAGTGGCCTACATACATTTTTTTTTACCTTAACCCTATAATGCCTGACCCCAGAAATAATGGACAGGAAATTCTGATTTCTTGAATCTGGAACCTTTATTTGGCCCTTTCACGAGATGTTTTTTTTTTTTCAAAATTCCACTTTTTACCTGTAGTATAAAATTTGAACACAAATTTTCTGCATGATTTTACTATATACTAAAATGCAAAAAAGTAAGTAATTATAACTTGCTTCAATAGAGTAAGTGCTCATGTTAGAATATTACTATTATAGAAAATGTCACTGGAAAATTGACATAAAAACATAAACATAAAAATCGCAATTTTCTTGACCATGATCCAGTGAGTTGGGAACTATCTGAAGGTGGCCATCTTGGGACAATCTTGGGTTGTCCCATGTACTGTGTCTGAGTTGTTCTAGTGATAAAGGTCTCCACCAGGGGGTTGAAGACAAGTATCAGATTGGATACAAGAGGGTTTTGAGTGAAGTTTTTACCAAAAGGTGATGCAATAGGTCTCAGAAACGCTTGTATCAAATTTGATGCATTTGGCATTATAGGGTTAAATATAAGAATATTCTACATAGAAGTGCTGGAGTGCAGTCTGGAATGGACTGCCTTGTATCAGAGTGCTCATATCACAGATTTTAGATGCAGGCCGATATAATAAAATGTATTTATTTATCTATTTTTGCTGATATCAACATCAGATTGGGACACCCCTAATTATTATACGATTTTCCAGTGACATTTTCTATAAATTTTTTAGTAATATTCTAACATGAGCACTTACTCTATTGAAGCAAGTTATAATTACTTACTTTTTTGCATTTTAGTATATAGTAAAATTGTGCAGAAGATTTGTGTTCAAATGTTATACTACAGGTAAAAAGTGGCATTTGGATTTTTTTTTTTCATCAAATTTTGTGAAAGGGCCAAATAAAGGTTCCAGATTCAAGAAATCTGTATAATCGTATATCTGCTGGTTTGTGTTATAGATATGGAGTGGGTCAGTGTGCTGCCGCAGGATCAACATTAAATAAGAGAACACTTTCTCTTGGTCGCTGCGGTAATCTGTGAGGCCTCTAATCTGTGCTGGCCCAGACGCTTACTGGCACGGGCGGATGTAGCGCATCCTTGTCTCGGCCGCACAGGAAGTCTGGCACATGAAGCAGCCCCGTATGGCTGACATATACTGTTTTATGTGACATTTAAACAGTGATACACACACACATGCATACACACACTCTCTGGTTACATGGAGATACAACAAACAAATATGTGAAATAAAACAGCTGTATTTAAAATATTCGTATGGTTTTATGGGCTGCCACAAAATATAATAATTATACAGTATATTAGGTATGCAATGTTTTTAGAACGTCAGTATTAAACATACTTTGAACAGCTTTTATCAATTTTATCAGTGCTGCAGGTCTTTATTTAAGACATAAATAATATATCATCAATAAAATATACTGTTATGTATACTTTATGTACACATAAAAATACATGAATACACACGGTACAGTTAACATGGACCTGATTATTACATTTTTCGTCTGGGTTCACTCACATTCATGTTTTTATTTACATACCGTGTATATTATCAACAATCAAACACTTCTAATGCTCATTATATCACATGGCAGCAGGATGGGGAAGCTTTTGAGAGTCCTGCTTTTTAAAAAAAATCTCTATATATTTAGAAATAATATAGATATATATAATTTATCTTAATTAGAAAGTGCCTTCATCACCTTCATGACCTCATGAATAATCTTATTTTTGAATAAAACAAAGCTCAAGTCAGACTGCAAAGGTGAAATAAGTGATATGAACCAAATCTGGAAAATCATTTGAGTGAATTTGATTGATTACATGTGCAGCGGTGACTGCACCCTCAGTCATCGCAGATTAAACAAACAGGGATTAAAACCTTCAGTCATTCTGTGGCGTCACGTGTGATGTTCTGCTGCTGGGGCGCCCTCTGCTGGTCAGCTGCACACTCAGCACGTCTCTTCACACGGCCAGGTCCGCGCTGAGGAAGATCTGATTTCTGCTTCGTTTGAAAATTGGGGGAGGGCGCACTGTCAGAGCGTCTCCATCACAACAGATCTAAGCAAAAACTTTCCAGGCCTTGATTTATCTTTTGTAAATCCCAAATCCCAAGCCCTCATATACAATTAAATTCGTCTCTCTAGTCTAATGTCAGTGTCTCAGTGTCAGTGACACTTGTTTTTCTTTTTTTTAGGAGGAACAGCACCCTCTGCTGGTTGTCTTTTATAACATCATCTGCATCCATATTCCATCCGCCTGGTGCTGATGTGAGCATTCATAAAGATAAACCACAGAAATCCCTGGTTGTTTTAATGGGAACAATTGATATCTGGAATCTGTTTTCTGTTTAATCTTTTTTTCTTTTAACATAACAAGTTGTGAAGATTTGATTTGGATTTGAGGTAACGTGGGATTTTTGGTTTGTAGTGATTGAATCAGTGAATATGGTGCTGCTCTGTCACGGTGGATTTGTCTAAAATTAAAACAATGTTGGTGGAATAAACAGTGAGCGTCCATCTTTATATGCAGTGTGTCGATCCAACCAGCAGAGGGCGACCTTTGTTCTCCTGCACTCCACTGACTCCTTCAAACGAGCAGGAAATGACGGAAATCCTCATCAAAGCTTTACATTTTATTTGATTGTATTTTAAGTGATGTAAGTGAGATCAAAAATTATAAAAAACACATAACAACTGATTGAATACAGATTGGATGACAATTGTTATATACATATATATATATGTATATATATATGTATATATTCAT
>CAESWR010002529.1:293500-311889 GCA_903171835.1 Mullus surmuletus | reverse complement strand
CCTCCCGAGCAGGATATTGAGATATTCCCAGGATGCTCTTGTGTGCTATAGATCCTGTAAATGTGGCTCTGAATGGGCCTTTCATTTCCAGTTTGTTGACATCGTACGTGTTTGTGAGGGTGTTTTTCCTCCCGCTGGCGACTGGCGGGGTTTCTCCCGATGATGGAGAACCCGAGGGGTCCAGAACAACGAAACATGCCGTAAACGCAGTTGATAAACTACGGCTGTCACATAAACGCCGCTCCTTCAGCGCCGAGAACGTGCTCTTCCTCCCTCGGACCCGTGCCTTTGTTTTTCAAAGGGCTCTGGGAACCGCTCGTGTACGGGGGTCCGCCGCGCTGACGGGAAGCTCGGGTGGGGGCCCGGAGTGTGTGATTTACGGCGCCCGACACCCCCTTCCCCCGAATGACCCCCCGCCCCCCCACGGGGAAAGGTCCAAGTTCGGAGAGTGGCGAAGTGAGTGGTTTATTTTTAAATGTCAGACGAGGCGAATAACAAGAGAAGGTTCTGACAAGGAGAAAATCTGCTGATTTTGCAGTCTCAGCAGGGGGACGCTACCACACACACACACACACCACACACACACACACACAGGCTGTAAACGTCACTTCATCATCACTACTAGTAGCAGCGGTCAAGTTTCTGCCAATCTAAGGAAAGCCTTTACAGTATTAGATGCTGTTCAATGAATGAGAATGACATTTCAATATTGTACTAAAAATGCGGATTTTGACAATATTTTGTAAATTAACCAGTGCCACTTGAAAAGAGTTTGTTGTACAATTGCTCAGCTAATTCAAATAAACTACTAGAGACTATAAAGCAACATTGTGCAAGTTTTTTGCCTTGAAGTGACGGCTTCAGAATTGAATTCAAAATTGTACATGAAGAAAAGTGTGTTTCCTGCAACCATCACAGCTGTATCCAGTAATTACACTGTTAATGGCAAAACATACGTAGGGCTCCTTTAATGGGGATGAGAAAAAAATCAGAAATAAAGTTAAAGATCCATTTCATTGATTGGACCATTGTGATTCAAATTTATTGTATATTTATTATTCAAGATAATCGTGAAGTGAAAATCTGATATCGTGACAGCTCTTCCTCGAGATTATTCTTACTTGCTGAAGAGCATTTTACTCTATATTACCTCATCTTATATCTTTTACCTTTTCGTATTGTTTTATTCCGTCAGGTTTTAATTTAGCTCCATTGTTTCCCAAAGGTGGCTCTTTCCTCACCTTAGGTGTCTCGGTGCCAAGCCATGCATGCCTCTGTGTGTGTGTGTGTGTGTGTGGGGGGGGGGAGGGGGTGGAGGGAGGATTGGGTTTTATTTACTTGTTTTTAGCCTCTGTGAGGCACTTTGAACTGCTTAAATTCTGAAAAGTGCCGTATAAATTCAATGTGATTTGATTTGCGCAAAAAGTTCTACTGCAGACGCAGCCCCCTCATTTTCTCTGTGGTTTACAAAACCCACTCCCCCAAAAAAGCTGACTGATGGATGATCACTCCGTCCCTGCTTTCAGCACACGTCCCGGGAGGTGTGTATGTGTGTGTGTGTGTGTGTTGTGTGCTTCAGGTCTGGAGGAAACAAACATCTGCCGGGCAGGTGTGTATGTCGGTGTGTGTGCTGCTGGTATTTGTGCTGAAACACACTCGGGGGGCCTCATGGTCAGCGAAAAGAATCACGTACACACTCCCTTTACTGCGGACTAACTCGACGAGCGCGGATATTCATTACAATTACCGTCAGCAGAACATCGGCGTGTCCGTCACACTCCGCGCAGCCTGACACGAGGTGTGTTTGTCCGGCAGAAGCACGTGTGTCATGAGACGTAGCAGACTTCACCGACAGCAGAACCCTTCTGTTGGCTCCTTCAAAGACTCACACGTGGAAGCGCTCAGACAGGCCGCCGGAATGGTGTTGGACTGGTGAAAGCCGACCAAACTGGGACTCGGCGGAACTGGACGATGTGTCTGCAGTGGTTAGAGCGTGTGTGTGTGTGTGTGTGTGTGTGTGTGTGTGTTTGTGACCTTCACCGGCTTCCTGTTTGCTCAATTCAATTTCAGAGCTCTTTGGAGGCTCTTTGGTATCTCGTTTTATATCACAGATCTGGTTCACCAACTTACCGCCCGCACGTCAGCAGGAAGGTGGCAGTGAGTCTGTGTGTGTGCGTGTGTGTGTGTGCGTGTGTGTGTGACAAACAAACTGTTACGACTGTGGCTGCAAATGACCTGGAGGAGGTAAAATCTGGTAAAATCAGGGTTTTGGTGATAAAAAGTCAAATCCAAAAAGTGTTGGTGAATCTGTTTTGGTCAATTGGGTGCCGTTGTCATGGTGACCAGGCTGAATCATTAACACTTTTTTCCCGTGCTCGCGTGTTCTTTGTGCATTTTGCTTGCCTTGATACTAAAAAAACAAATGCAACTTTTTAAGTGATTAAGCAACACAATAAACTCAGAGTATAAAACAACAACAAAGTGCAGAGAATAAAAAACTAAAGAATAAAAGTCAAAATAGATCAAACTAAAATGTGGAAAGAATTATCTTGATGGGCCTTGAAGAGACGTAAACGAGGACGAATGGGCTCGCTCCATTTTCAAGAGGTTTGGAGCTGCAACATCACTGTCACTGTAACCATGGAAACACAGTTTAGTTACTTATTTCCTCAACTTTGCCTCAGAGTGATGCTCTGTCAAGCTGACAGACGTCGTGAATGAGGGCCAATGGGCTTGCTCCATTTTCAGGATGCCAAAACCTGCTGCTGGTAGATTTAGTTTGGAACTGCAACATCAAAGGTCATCCCTGTAACCATGGAAACAAGATTTAGCCACGTATTTTCTCAACCCTGCCTCAGAGCAATGCTCCTGTCAAGCAGAGAGGATCGGTGGGTGTTCGGACCCAAACCTCTGGCTGTTCCCCGGGGGCTGTTAGCAGGAGGGGCCCGAGGAGCACAGGCGGCCTCGGCCAATCAGAGCACAGCATCCGTCAGCCTGATCAAAATAACACGTCGTGTACTTTTTCTTGATGCTTCCCAGAAAAGCTCCCTCAAGGACGCCGAGGACACGAGTGTGAGGTCAGGCTTCACATTCTTCGGTTACTTTGATTGTTTTCACTCAATCAGGCTGTCAGAGTTTGTATGAAATGCGCTCTACACACACACACACACACACACACACACACACACACACACACACGTACACTCAGATCATCAGACAGAAAACAGGTTAAAGGTACAAAAGCATTTTGAAGAAAGTGATCTATTGTTCACACACTCATATCTGGACCTGCTCGGTTAAACACACACTTTTCTGACAAAGATTTATGATGAACGTATTGAGACTGGTATATACACACACTTTCTTCACACACACCCTTGATTGACATCTGCTCTTTTCTTTGGCTTGTTTTTTCTCTCTCTCTCATTGGTTTGGTCCTTTGCTTAACTTCCTCACAAGACTTGGTATTTTATCCTAAAAATTGAGAAAATATGAAAACAGCATTTGAAAGAAGGGCAGAGTGTAACCAGAGAGGCCTTTTTTGAATAAAATAAATACATTATATCGATTAAACTATATAACAATAGTAAAAATTGAAAAAAAGAGTAAATAAATCAGTAAATGAGATTGTTCGTTTATTCATCTGTTTGTGCTCAATAATACACAAACGAGTGGTGTCTGGGAGGGTTTGCTGTGACTGGGGGAGTAACTGGTGAGGTGTTGGCATGCTGGGTGCCAGTGGATCTGTAACTGGGTGTTTCTGCGCTTTTACTGGGTGTGAGAAATGTAAAGAAAAGGAAGCCAAAGTCGCCAACCCGATTATTTTAGTACTGTCACGCCAACTTTGTCCAGTGAATCACTGGCAGAAAAAGCACAGAATCTCTCCATGACTTCATTTCCCAGAAGCACTTGCGCAGCAGTAATGCCAGCACACTCCGCTGCCCTCCATACAATTCGAACATCTTCTGCAACTGCGTGTCTTCTTCTGGCTGTAAGACGTTGTTTTCTTCATGATTGATGAAGATATCTAAGGAATCCAAAAAAACAGACCAAAAAAACCCCAGCTTAAAAATTAAATAAATTAAATTATGCTCAGTGTTGTTGCAAAGGGTGATTTCTGATTTCTGATTTCTGAAAGCCTTTTTTTTTTCTTAATGAGAAACTTTTAAAGGGCGTTAGCAGCAATTTGGCCACTAGGCGTCACTGTGGGCACCAACATTACAGACCATAACAAAGGGGTGGACTGCTCCCGTTTGCTCTAAAATGCCACTTTAGCTTTAGCCTTAGCAAGTAGAAGGGCTCTCCTCTAGCTTTAGCAACTGGTAGGGTTCTCCGTTAGCTTTAGCCTTAGCAGCTGATAGGGTTTTCCATCAGCATTAGCTTTGGCAACTGGTGGGGTTCTCTGTTAGCTTTAGCCTAAGCAGCTGATAGGGTTCTCCATTAGCTTTAGCCTTATCGGCTGATAGGGTTTTCCATTAGCATTAGCTTTGGCAACTGGTGGGGTTCTCTGTTAGCTTTAGCCTAAGCAGCCCATAGGGTTCTCCGTTATCCTTAGCTTTAGCAACTGGAAGCGTTCTCCGTTAGCTTTAGCCTTAGTAGGTGGTAGGGTTTTCCATTAGCATTAGCAACTGGTAGGGTTCTCCGTTAGCTTTAGCCTTAGCAGCTGATAGGGTTTTGCCATTATCATTAGCTTTAGCAACTGGTAGGGTTCTCCATTAGCTTTACCCTAAGCAGCTGAGGGTAGCAGTTCTCTGTTAGCATTATCTTTAGCAATTGGTAGGGTTCTCCGTTAGCTTTAGCCTTAGCAGCTGATGGGGTTCTCCAGTAACTTTAACCTTAGCAGCTGGTAGTCCTCTCCGGTATCTTTTAGCTTTAGCCTTAGCTCTCCATGCCAAAACTACATATGTTGACAACGTAGGTTTCCGTCCCTCTTTATTAGAACTTGATAACGGAACATGCTGAAAGAGACCTCTTGTTTGGAACTTTGATGCCAAATGAGGGTATAAAATATTGCATTGTGCAGCTTTGAAAATTCATATGATTAGAAAGAGCCAACGAATCCCCTGAGATCAAGCACTGGGTGAGAGGGGTGAGGGAAAACCCTTAAACTGACCCTAATAGAACCTGGGAGTAGAACAGCACTGCCGGGACTGTTCGGGGTTGAGAGAGAGAGGGTGAAAATGGCGGACTTTGTGGCACCTGATGCTGCGGCCGGCTCTACAGAAAACCGGCAGCCAGAGCCGAAGAGCCTCCGTAAAACTCCCGGAATGCGACGCTGCCAGCGAAGTTTGGCCCCCAGGTGGAGCGTTAATGAGACCTTCATGGCCGCTCTCCCGGGCAGCTCGTTACCCTCCGCTGGGTGGCTGGAACGTCAGCGCATCCACATCTGCGGCCAAACTGGCGCTGGTCCTCGAGGGCTTGCCCGCCGCCTCGCTCCCTGCCCAAGTACAACTGTCAGTGAGCGCCCGCTGTGTCTTTTATCTGGTTATCAGCGCGAGGGAAAAGCAAGCTCTCTAAACGAAAATGGAAGGCAGACACCGGCCTGGCGGTCCGGCGCATGGCTGTAATTACGATAAGGGCGGAAATCCAGTGAGCTTTGTGAAAAGTGAGAAGCTGAGAAGCCTGTCTTTTTTCGCTTTATTATCTTTTATATGATGAGACGTGCCGAGGACGTAGAGATTTTTTTTTTTTCAATCATACATGTGGCCGGCTTATTTTTTCCCCCCTAAATGTGGTTATCTGTAAGACTGGAAACAGCAAAGGAAAATGTTTTTGGCTCCTCTGTGACACAATACATCACCGGGACGTGCTTTTATTCTTATTTCTAACAGTTCCGTTCCGTTCTGTTTTTATTCTCCTTTAATCTTGACTTTTTTCTTCTTCTTAACAAACAACGATGTTTGACTGTTGACTGAAAAAGGATTAAAAACATTTCGAGCCAAGATAAGCCAGCAGTTTGACATTTTTACTTCATTTTATGTTTCGGGAGATGACAAATAGAGCAAAAACAACGATTATGAGATAGAGCAGGTGTAGGTCACGCTCCTTTCCATCTTTACTTATTTACAAAGACTGATATCATATTATATTATACTATATTAGATATTTTTTCGCTTGGTGGGATATATTGGCTCCCAGCATCATAAGTGCCCCTGCTGAGTGTGTTATGTCACTATTTGGGTATGTTTGCATGTACTTCCATGTAAAGCACTTTGTAACTGTGTTCTGAAAGGCCTCAACAAATACATTCTATTCTATTCTATTCTATTCTAGCTATGGTTCGGGGGTGCTGTAGGAGTTAACTGCCCATGTTGAAATGGTGGCCAAACAGATGAAATATTATCCCTTTATTTGTTCGCACCTTTCATTCACATTTCAACTAAAACACGATGAAACGGGAGAAAACATTAAGAGATTCAAATCTCTAAAGTGACTGAATCAGTTTCAATGAAAGATGTAAAAACACCAAATTGGGATAACGTTATACTTGGCTAAAATTCAATTAAGATAAAGGCTGGAAATCTCGTCTGCATATCTATAGACCAATGGGTTCAGTGTGTGAGCGTGAGTGTGTGCGTGAGCGTCTGTTTACAGAAGCAGCACCAACACGGTAATGTGCTCCATGTGAGAGGCAGCCAACCTGCGGCCATGGCAGTGTAGCCGGCAGATGGACGCCATTAATAGTTGACACATAAGTAATGAGTCCAGCGTGTTTGGCCTGATATGGATCCACACTCGCAATGATCCCCAGCTGTGAAGGAGAGCAGCTCACACTCCGCCAGGTCTCCTTTGCCCCTGTGTCTTTGTTTAGCTTAATATTTTTACTCTAAATACGCTTCTGTAAGATTATGTCAAACTGAGGCTCCTGCGATTTAAAGTCATATATTTTGTATATTTATATTAGCAAGGCGGGAAGATTTGTCCTGCTCTCGTTACATGACTGCTTACGAAATGATAAGCTGTGATATGTTTTTGATGTTGGCTCCATTTGTGCAATGCTGCACACGTATGTTCTTACCCGTTAACAGTTTCCCCTTTGGCTGGTTGTCTGCTTTATGTGTCCCATCGTCGGCCGCCATTTTATTCCGAGCATGAATGCACTTCCATTCCTTCATGCAGCTCCATCAGAGTACTGCATGTAAGTACACTCACCAGACAGTGCACTCAACAAAAAACAATATACTCATCAACAGACAGTACACCTACCACAAGACAGTACACTTACCAGCAGACATGCACTTACCAAGAAGAGAGCACGCTTACCAACAGTAGTATAATTATTGACAGACAGCGCACTAACCAACAGACAGCACGCTTACCAAAAGTGAAAATGTACTTACTGACAGATAGCACACTTACCAAGACAGTATCAACAGACAGTACACTTACCAACAGACAGCACACTTACAGACAGTTAATATACTTACTGACAGACAGTGCACCCACCAACAGACAGTACACAAAATGTTATATATTTACTGACAGACAGCACACAGACATTACGCTTACCAACAGTCAGTATACTTACGGAAAGACAGTGTACTTACTGACAGACAGCTCACTCACTAACAGGCAGTTTGCTTACAGACTGACGGAGCATTTACCAACAGACAGTGTACTTATTGACAGACAGTGCACTTACTGACAGACAGCCCACTTACTAACTGATGCGAACTTACGAACCAACAGTACTTACTGGCAGACGGCACCCTTACCGACAGACCGAGTACTTACCAACTGACAGTATGCCTCCCTCAGCGGCGATGGTGAGAAATGAACGGAGTTTTATCATCTGGCTTCGTTCACAGAAATTTGACAGTCTGTCCTTAGGTTGCGTCATCCGAGTGTTGGAAATCACACACAATTACAGTGGATATTATTGGTTGAATGAACAGAATTCTGTTAGTATTTATGGGTAGTTGATGAAATAAATTACCTTTGTTCAGGCTGTGTGATTTACAAAGCCAGACAATAATTGCTGTGATTACGTTTGCGTCTGTATTTACCACGTTTGACAAGCAAGTGCAAACTGGCGCAGCTTTGCACACAAAAGGCTGTGGTTATTGTGGCAAGGAGGAAATTAATGTTTTTCAGTGCTAAACGTTACCACATGAAGTGCATTCATTTTTTTAATCTGGTAAATATCTAAATAAGTGGATGTGAGCTGTTTTTTTCTCTGTTCTCCATTGCAAATCTTGCCTCTTAATTTCATCTGTTTTTTTAACCAGCTGTGAAACTGCAGTGACAAAATAATGTTTGTGTAGAGACAGGTTGTGCTTCATGGTTTCCCAGTGCTTCATGATGAAGGAAATGTTGGGTCTCTGCTCATATCTAAAAATGTGGTTATTAAAAGTTCAAAAAATGATAAGAAAAAATATTAACATTGTAATTAATTAGTAATTATTTCTTCCAAGGGGGCTCCTGGCGAGTGTTCCTGCTGAAATACAGCAAGAAGACGCTGGCTTTTCGTTCATAGGGTCAGTCATCTTATTTTGCCAGAAGGATGTGTTAGAGTGGTTGGTGCCTAGCAACAGTAACCCAGTTCCTGAGTGCACCTGAATCTTTTTGTTTTTCTTTTGTACATTGACAATAAAGAAACGCAGTCTTTACTGTTCGACCATGGGAGGAGCAAGTGGCAAGTGGTGCCAATTATAGGTGTTTGCCTAGCAATTCCTGCAATGCTGAGAACAAAACCATTTTTGAAATGCAAGGTTTTTAAAACTTGCATATACATTCATATATCCAAAAAAGTGCAGTTATATCAATTATAACCAATGTAAGTGCCAAAGATTTATAGATATTTTAGAGTCTTAACATTTTAGCTATGAAACATGTTTCTTGCTGGAAATGTGCAGCGTTAGCTTCTCACACTAACCATGCGTGAGGAGATTTTTAAACAATGACATTAAATAATCTTAATCATGGATCATGGGAAAAACGGCTTGCATGTGCTATTCAGTCATAGGTGTGTGCGTAGCAATTTGCTGTCAGGCTTGGGAGAAAAACGGTTTTAATTGCCTGTGTACATTCATATTTCCAAAATAGTGCGATAATAACTATGACATGTCCTGGCATTTTCAACAAAAACAACACATTGCTGGCAGCTTCAGGAAAGGTAGGTTTAAAGTGTCAGTGCCTAGCAAACAGTAGTCCAGAGACCCGTTGCACAAAACTAGGATAAGGATATCTCGGTTATCCTGGCTCAATTTATCTGTGATCCGGTTGCACAAAAGTGGGATAGTCGAAAGCGACATAAGTTTTGACATGAATTACCATGGAGATTTATTCTGTGGAGCTAGCCTGCTCCAGACCAGGCTAAATTCCAGGATCTATTTAATCTCACCCCTCATCTCAGTCAGCACTCACCACAAATGGAAAACTATAGTTATTCCATTGCCCACTACACAATGTTATCACGTTCAACCAGACCCAATGTCATTATTCAAATATTTGTTTGATTGATAATTAAATTCAATAAATTTAGGATTAATGGTCTTTAGATGTTTTTGCAATTATAATTTACAGTTTGGGAGGGTGAGCACATGCACATCCATATTAATTTTTGGGAATAATTAAAATGAGATATAATTAAAATAATAAAAAGCGTCTCATTTCGATGCTTGCCCTTGTCATGGTATGGCTTCTGGGGCAGACCTCCTATTCCCAGCAACAGCCAGAGAATCCGCCTCTCAATGCAAAATCTCATCACTACCTCATTGATAGAGTGACCATGTTGATGTTGATCATGGCAGTGTGACAGAGTCGGGAGTGATGGAGCGAGCCAGGCCACTTTGCCACAACAATGCTGATGAGACAGTCAGCATTGAAGACCGTGTGAAATGATAAGATAAAGACTATTAAAACAATCATTGGCCATCACAAAACATGCACAGTGTTCATTCACTGACAATATCACAAACACAGTATTATTCAATTCAATATTCAATATTATAGTCAGGTCTGTGCCAGTCACAGGTGTGTGAAAGGATTCAGGCACATTCTTGGGAGGGCGTTAGCCACAGGTTTAGCTGTGTTGCTCATTCCATGAATGCACAATCTTTCAAGTTGTACTTTGTTGTACAGGTGACTAATCAGGCTTTCTGACAATATAAAGTAAAACAATTGATATTATTAAATGAAAAGGCATTTCCAAACTTTATATATGTATGTATACATTTTTAATATAAAAAATACTTAACATATACAGTATATACATATACTGTATATATGTATATATACACATATGCCATTTGTGTGTGTATTTGCGCACTATACGCAGTCAGGCGCTCTCTGCAATACTTCTACCCTAATACCCTTCTCTCGGGATCTTGCCTTTCTTTTTGATTTTTGTACGATGACAATAACAAATCTTAATCTTAGACGATGGGAAGAACAGGCGGCATGTGGTGTCCAGTTGTAGGTGTGTGCCTAGCAATTTTTGCTATGGCTGGGACACCAACCACACAAACAGTCGGCTATTTCAGGAAAGATGTGTTTAGACCTGCCAGTGCCAAGCAACAGTAGCCTACTTACTGGAGGCACCTATTTTTTAATTTACAGTGATAATAACAAAGTTTAATCTTAATTGTAGACCATGGGAAGAACAGGCGGCATGTGTTGCCCAGTCGTAGGTGTATGCCTAGCAATTATTTCCAGGCTGGGATGCCAACTGCTGTGGGAATGAGATTTTCAACAAACATCCAGGGAATTCAAGATGTGTTTAACGTTGTGGGTGCCTAGCAACAATAGCCCATTTCCTGAAAGCACCAAATTTTTTTGGCACAATGACTACAACAAAAAAATGTTAAGTATAGACCACGGGAAGAACGGGTGGCATGTGTTGCCCAGTCGTAGGTGTGTGCCTAGCAATTATTTCCAGGCTGGGATGCCAACTGCTGTGGGAGTGAGATTTTCAACCAACATCCAGAGGTTTCAGGTAAGACGTGTTTAAAGTCGTGGGTGCCTAGCAACCATAGCCCATTTCCTGAAAGCACCTATTTTTTTTTGCACAATGACTACAACAAAATAATGTTAAGTATAGACCACAGGAAGAACGGGTGGCATGTGTTGCCCAGTCGTGGGTGTGTGCCTAGCAATTGCTGTCTGGAGCTAAACACTGCTGCTCAAATGAGATTTTCAACAAGCAGCTGGTGGCTTCAGGGCGATGAAGCAACACACTGGGGGTGGGGAACATTTCCAAACATCGCAGCCCCCATAAAGCCGAGGAGTCGAGTCGCAGTGCTTACATTGCAACATCCCCCTCATACCTCACAAGACACACTCACGGCAGGAAGACGGCGAACTGGGGGATCCTCGTCCAATCATCGATGCGACGGAGGCGAGGAGGAAGACGAGAGGTGACTCGTGTGGGAAAACTTTGATAATAAACGGTCACCTCGCATCTTCTCGGAAACTACTCGAAGCTCCCACGTGATCGATGGCAGCTGCGGCGCACATTTAGCTGACAGGTAACCTGACGGGTGTGTAAGTGGTATTAAGACTACTGACGGCGGATGACTCACTACTTTCAACCCTGGCAGACGGTTCTGCTTGGCCGCGTCAAAGCGCACAGTGGATTTTTGATGTCTTTGAAAATGTGTTTGAGATTAAGACGCCTGAAAGGTGGCTCTGCCATTTACAGACAGGAAGCCCCGGCTTGAGGAGGCACTTAATTCCACATGTTCTGTATCCCTTGTTTTTCTTTTCTGCCCTGCCTTTATTGCTCGGCCCATTTGGAACGGTTCTGGTCTGCAGGGATTTACTTTTGGCCGGGTTCCTGCTCTGTACCTGCTTCTCTGGAGGTGATTCAGAGGTAATAAACTAGCGAGGCACAAAGTTTACACTGAGCTTGAAGCAGTTTTCCCTTATATTTCTTATGCTTTTCCTCTGGCTAAGCTCCGCCCCTCGGCTGTAGAATTCAGCCGATAGTTTTTATCCGACTTTTCCTTTTGTGTTGGAGCGGAATCTGCCTCTTTCTGGACCAGCAGGATAAATCCACCAAGTCTGGGGAGAATATATGGCTATTTTTTGAGTTTGTTTGAGAAAAGATAACAAAGAACTGGTGGAGAATTGCCCTCTTAGTCACCTGCTGGTGAATGTGTTTATCAAAAAGAAATATATATTTTTGAAACAATTCTGGCTAGTGTTTTCACAGTTGCTTATTCAGGAAAGAGGTTTTCAGGAGAAATTTCGTTAATTCAGGAAAATTCTGTCCTTTTTCTGTTAAGGAAGCACATTTTGCTTTAACTGTATTTATTATTATCATAATTATATTTACTTCAATTATATTCCTTTTTCCCTATTGTGGCTCATGTGTGATTTTTGAGACAAATTCAATGCTTTTATGAATTTGGATTGACCTCCCGCCTCCTCCCTGACCAATCAACGCTGCACTTTTATCTAAATCCATATATTTTTATTTATTGGATTTGTTTCTATTTATCTGAAATGTATATGTATCTGTTTCATCACATCATCAATCAAACTGTATAATAATGTCGTGCTCATGTCCCCCATGAGTGACAGCTGCATATCAGACTTTGCAAATACTGAAGTGGCTGATGGGTAATCATTCACGTGAACCGGCCGAGGAGCAGCTGTTACAGCCTCGACTGGCTGCCGATAGCCATCAACATACATGTATGGAATATACAATAAAAACACAATTGTTAATCTCGTTATCTGTGCCAAAAATATGTAAAATGAGTTCAATTTTTTTAACTCTTAAGTGTTCCTTAAAAAAACTTTTTTAATTGTCCCTCAGGATGAAAACGTCCCCTCCCTACAACTGCTGTAAAAAGAACTATATTAAAAAAACAGAAATTCCACTTTAAATGAGTGAATCTTTTTAATTAGCCTGAAAAATGTGTGAAATATGAATAATTTAGGGGGATTTTAACCCTCTAAATGACTGTTTCTTTATGTAACTCCATAGTATTACACACAGCAAGAAAGAGTCAATTTAATGATAATGCACTGAATAGCCATTCAGCCATCTTAATCAATCAAATCTATTGTTATTATTATAAAATTAATATATAACTGCATTAAACCTGGAAATAAGTTCTGTGCAGGAAAATCTTATTCGACTTTGTGAGAATTTCATGCAAAGTGGGTTGAGAAATTTTAAGTCGAGCAGAGCATCACCATCCTCCGTCCTAACCAAAGGCAGCCGTGTTTACCTTCGCAAGAGTGGGCGGAGTGTGGCCGCGCCGCCCCCTCCTCACAGACCTGATCCATGAGGTCATATTCGCAAATTATCGTCCCAATCAAGTCTGTTATTTGTATTCGGGCGGTCGAGAAAGATGAGGCGCGTCCGCCGCAAAAGGCCATTTCAATTTAACATCACGCTGCGTTTGCCCTCTGAAGAGCCTAAATTTGAGGGGAAAAGTGGCGGGGCTAAAAGGGTTCATATGGCGGCGCGGTCCAGGTGAGGAACACATGAGAGCACTTAAATGATGTACTGATGTCGGGCTGATGTGGAAGCGCCCAACCTGGTATCCATCACCGGGAATCAGAGGCCCTTTGGAGGCTTTTATCGGGAGATACCTCAGTGGTGTCTGTTATATTTCACACATCATTAGAGTGAAGTCCCTCCAACACAGGAGAACAGCTTCAGACGCTGTTCACCAATCAAACGGACAGTTTGTACCGAGGATAAAAGGATCAAAGATGCGAGTCTTGGCATTCCATCCAGAAACACATGAGTGGATGTTGCATGTCGGCTAGTCTGAGGAGCTGCCAAACATGCCAGATGTGATCCTCTGGCCGCCGTCCAGACATCTGAGACGCTGCCGGTCCCAAATTTGTCAGCCAAATGCAAAGTTGTGCCAGAGCCGCAGAGCACTGCGACTCTAATGGGGCCTTTTGTTGTTTGTCCTCGGAGCGTCGGGAACCGTCACCGGCTGTGGTAAAAAACGCACCAAAATGATGGTGGATGCCTCCGAACGTGGCCTTTCCCTTTCACGGAGCCGCGTGATTGTGGCCAAACGGTTATTTTGAGGTAAACGCCGCAATAATTCTTCTGTTTTTCTTAACTATTTAACCCTCAAGAGTTCCTGGGGACGTTTTTTGTCCAGGCCACCTTTTATTTTTTCTCCCCAGGAACTAAAAAGAGTTTGCTATAAAAGTCTGTTACTGCATAAAAAATAAGAAATTCAATGTAGCTGCAAATCATTGACCCATCTGAGGCTCTGATAATAAGAATAAGAATAAGAATAATAAGAATAAAATGCTCCTTGAATTGCATTTCATGGAAATCATTTATGTTTCTGTTCTTTTCCCTGATTAAAATAGTTGGGTAAACAAACTGGCATTTAGAGGGTTAAAATCCCCCCAAATAATTAATATTTGAGATATATACATATACATATTTCAAGATATTGGTTAAAAACATTTACAGCAGTTTTTAGAGAGGGGACATTTATCGTCCTGGGAATGATTGGGAACGTTTTTTTTGAGGAACTCTTAAGGGTTAATTTTAATCAAATCAGAACCTTTGTGCAAAATATGACAATCAAGGGTGACTTAAGTTGGATGAATCCTCAGGTTGACCAACAGCTGTGCGACACTGATCACCGTCCCGGTTTTATTGTATTGTTTTAAATTAGTTCCCAAATGTGCTTTGAATTAAAAGGTCAATCACGTATGGCCTGCGTGCTCGGCCAGGTGTGTGTGTGTGTGTGTGTGGCTTTTCTTGGACTGGACCAGACAGAGACGCCCTCTCGTGACGCCTGCTCTACTGTTGTATGTGCACCACATTGATAATAAAGTTTTATTTGATTTGACGAGGACCGTTATGAGCCAACCTTCCCAATAACGAGAGAGCTGAACTTTAATGTTCAGACTGCAGGTCAGTTCTGGTTCATATGTGGAGCTTTTTTTCTTCCTTTCTGTTATGTCTTTGTTTGGATTTACATTAGAGTAGTGTTTCTCAACCGGGGGTCTGTTGCAAGGGGTGAAAATAAATATCCTTTAAAAAAGATCTTTCAACATTTATAGAAAGAGGATCATTCAACTCAAGTGTGACTGAGACATTCATCCACCTAAACTCCAGAGCCTGACAGGACGTTTTTCTCTCATGACATCTGTTTCACAAGTGTCATTTATTGTATTTCAAAGATCGCGTTTGTTAAATATATCTGAGAAAAGTACTGCATAAGAATTGTGTTATTTTACACGTTTCTGAAAGTTACTGCACAAAAAATCTGTAGTTACAGATATTTGTTATAGCTCTTATTTTTGCCTCCGAGAGTGAATAAATTCCATAATGGAATTGAAAATGTGTGTGTGTGTCTGTGTGTGTGTGGGGGGGGGGGGTTCTGACCAGGGGCAGGATTGCTTTCTAATTACGGATGGATTTCAGCTGGTGTCTTGGCTTACCTCCATTTCTTCATGTGTTGAATACTTTTTCCCTGCGTCATTCCATTTTATTACACAAAACTTAATAAATGTACATCTAAGATTCGATTCCTGCATGTACGGGTGGTTGCCGACATCTGGTGAAGATTTCATGCCAATAGCACCTTTAGAAATGTATTCACTGAGAAAAATGGTGTGAAAAATGTGTACGATACAAATTATTTGCAGGTTGAAATGAGAAGTCAATAAATATTTGACTTGATAATTTGTTATTATACAGAGCGTACCATGAAGTCTGTCATTTCCTCATTTGACAGACGTAAGGCGTGACCTCTGACCCGACCTGATAAATGTCCGACCCAAAATGAGGGGAATCAAACCAAACCAAACAATTCTGAAAGCAGATGTTGGCGATGGCTGTTCGGGGAGGCGTTTTACGACGCCTCGGTGCTTCCCGTTCAGTTCAGCGAACACCTTGCCGTTTCATGGTCACCTCTTTGGGACGAGCGGGCTTTATCGAGACGCTCTGTTGGTTCAAAGAGGCCTTCGGCGAGCGGCCTCGCCAAGAGCCCATCATCACACGGCGCGTTAGGGCCTGAAACTCTGGCTGCAGCTCCGCCAGCAGCTCGGCCCTCCAGAGGATCCACATGGCGTTTTCATTATATTTCCATTTTTTTCCCCCCTTTTTTTCCTTTTTTTTTGTATCTCGTGGTCCATAAGGTGCTTTTCGGAGCTTTTAGCCTTAATTAGGCATCTGCAGGCTTGTTTTGCGCGTGGGGACTAAAGGTATCTTTTATCTTGTAACAACATGATATTCTTAAACAATTCCAGAGGGAGCTCGAAGCCCACCAGCCCATAAAAAGGTTACGGTTTAATCCCTTTTCCAGGAGATGTTGTTTGTTAAGATGCTGCTTACTGCCGATGGAATCTTTCTTTACTCAAACTAAATCTGATAATCGCGTCCTTGATGACTCCCAGAGGTATTGCACAACCCGGGAAGCAGCCGACTATGTTTCAAATTAAGCGGCAGCTCGTTAACGGGATTTTTCGATCTGAAATGATTTTTACAGCGTTGTTTTGCTCCGAGGAAAAGCGAGGAGATGAATCATGAATGAAGGAGGATGAGAACGAGCCCCGAGGTTTCCTGAGTTCACGCCGATGTCGAGGGCGAAGGGGCAGGAAGCCGGCGACAGCAACCAGCACACTTTTTATGAACTGCCCGGTTTCCCACTGCTCTCTTTCCTGCACGGTCTTTTTTTTCCTCCTGCTTTTTGGACATTTTCTAACCACATTCCAGATGTGCGAGTTGCAACAAACACTACACAAAAACAACAATGATGGATTGAATTTCCAATGGTTTGTCATTGAATTATATCTCAGCAGAGTCTTACAGCGTGAAAAACATAAAACGCACCAGCAATTTTTCAATATATTACCGTCCACAGGGGCGGCGTTTTCAGCGTTTCAGGCCGCTTTCTTTTCATTCCTTCTCTCCTCTGTGTTTTAGTCTTTTCTTTCATTATTATAAACGTTACTTTAAAAAGCCAAATATAAATTCATGCGTCCATAAAAACGTCAGCTGAATCGTTCATCTGGAGTTTCTCTTTTAAAGGCCTCACAGTCGGCGCCCGCCCGCAGGTCTCAGGTCTCCACTTTGGTTCCATAAACATGCAGCGGATTCAAAGACAACGCACTAAACAAGGTCGTATTTTTTCGCCTCTAACGGCCCGTTTTTGTGGAATCTGTGAACAAAATTAAGAAAAGGTAAATGCGCAGTAAATCCAGCACCGCTGGACGCCACCTCGCTCGGAGTCCTGGCAGCCGAGCCCGATGACGCACGGCCCTGCTATGCACCTGGCCGAGCTCTGATTGTTTGGAGCGCCGCGATTAGACAGAGGCGGGGTTTGAAATGCCCCTTGTGAAAAGAAAAATGTCTGTTTTAGCACGGAGGCGTCTGGGCCTGACCTCCCCAACATCGCAAGCATTGATTTTAGCAAGAAATGCCCTCTAGTGGCCAAATATACAAACTGTTAGGAAGGAAGTCGGCGTTGTTTGAGATCTTCACCATCAGTGTGGTTCATCAGCAGTGACTTTTTCAGTGACCTTGCAATCCCCTGGCACTATTTTCCCTCCCTTCGTCTCACTGCGCGCTCCATCATCAGCTGTTTCATGGCGTTTACATGCTTGGAAGGAGACAGCTGTGATGAGAGAGAAGATGCATCGCAGCGGTCTCCTTCAGCTGATGGAAAGTTCCGCGGTTATACGAAGATGATGCAAATAGGTTGCTCTTGTGAACGCATGTTGTTTTTTGGAGCAAAACGCTTACCCGTGTGACTCCAGCAACTAGACGGAACTACTTTCTGCAACACCGAAACCGGGCTGGAACTGCGCTCACGGGACGCAGTGGGGGAAAAGTCATTGCTGATGAACGACACTGATGGTGAGGAGCTCATACAACTTCATGTCAATAAATCCAAACCATCCCTTTAAGTGTTTAGAATATTTAGCATCTACGAATAAAAATGTAATGCAATATAAATAAGAGTATTTTTGTTTGAAACCTTATTTAAAGGTCTCCTTCTGAGCCAAATTCATTTTCTGAAGGTTTTCTAACAGTCATGTGTCCCCATAGCATGAGGATGAGGTCCAAAAATGAACAATTCTCATTTACTTATTAACTTGCTTCCTCCACTTTCCACCCACTGTGAGCTGAAAGGAGCGGATGTGAGCGTGTGTAAGGAATGATTCGGCCCAAAATTAAATTTACGCCACTTATTGACTCCACAAGACACTTTCTGGGGTGGACACCTGCTATGTTTACATGCAGTCAAATAAGCCTTTTCTAACCGGATTTTTAGGATTAGCAATAGAACATTTTTTATTTTAGCAATTTTTTATTAGCAATAGAACATCTATAAGAACTCTTTCATTCCTACTGTCATAACCGCTCTAGGCACTGTAGACTGTTGCTGTGGGACCGGGGCAGACAGTCTATCCATCTATCCATCTATCCATCTATCTATCTATCT
>CAESWR010002529.1:288500-291000 GCA_903171835.1 Mullus surmuletus | reverse complement strand
TTGCAAATATTTCCTCTTTATAATTCATAATGGCTGAATGGAAAAAAACAATTATAGTAATAAGAATGATTTTTAAAAACAAGCATCATAATGAAGCAGCAGTTGTTTGTTTATGTCGACTAAATGCTGCATTTCTCTTCAGGCATTTTCCAAAATTTTACAAATATTTTGTCCACAATTGAAATGTTTTTCTGTGTTGTATTGATCCCACAGGAGCTATTTCTCCTTTTCCATTCTATTTCTTTTTCTTAGATTATCTTATATAAAATATGGGGACCTTTTTGCCCTTTGCCGCCCGTCCGCCTGCTCGGCCCCACCCTCACTGTCTTTGTGCAAGCCCCCTCCACCCTCCAACACTACAGTTTTGTTGTTGTTGTTTTTTTTTAATGTTGCTGTTGATCCTAAATAATTACAGAATTAACAAGTACTTTATTTCCCCCACATTTGCCGAGATTTAAAGAGACTCGGTCTGTCCCGTGGCTGCCCCTCGGCCCTGGCTCTAATGAATATCCATGTGGTTATAGTTTTGGTTGACCAACTCAGCCAACAGACTTATTTCTTTCACACACCAATGTGGTTTTCATTTGCACTCTATTTTGTCATCAACTGATGTGTCAGTATCTGCTGGTGGAAATGTGTCGGCTATTAGACCTAATAACTGTGACTGCAAATTAGAAACCAATGTTTAGAAAATGTGGACACTATTAGCACTAATTACTATGGCTTGTAAACTCAGGTCTGTGAGTTTTTCTGCAGAGTTTAGTCTGTCTGAAGTGGCCAAAAGACCACATTTTAACCAAATTATTCCCTGAAAGTGTAACCAAAGAAGCCTTAACTGAGTTTAAGTAGTGCAGTAATGTGATTAAAGGGCGGATGCAAAGTCGTCAGAGGTGCAGAGGGGTTACATTTCTTTTTTTTAATTGTGCCTTTTTAGTACATTTTTGGTAATTAATGAAGGCACTCTCAGTGCTAGGAGGTTGTAGTGATTTCAGTTGACGGGAATCTGCATGTGGTTTTGAGTAGTAGTGTCCTGATACAACTTTTTCACTTACCGATACAATACCAAAATTGTAGCCTTGAGTATTGGCTGATATTTATCCAATACGATATCAGCACGAATCATACATACTTTTATTGCTTTGTATGAAATGTTAGAAAAGACTTGATTAAGTGATATTACTCAAACAGAGAACAATAGTCAGCAACAGTGGGTCCTCACTGTGAGTATTCCTCTAACGTCGTCCCATCTTAAAGAGACATTTCGCCGACTCGTTGCACTCCGGTGTGCTCGGCCAGGCAGCCACAGCTAGCATAGCATCAGCTAGATTCCTAAACTTCAGCGACAGCAGTCGTTTATTTGCAACTGTACTTTTGTGAACATTGTTACAGTAAGAAACAGCACAGAGAATTGGCTAATGGCAAGAATAAGCTTTATGTTGGTGTCAGTTTGTAGGTCACCGATTTCCAGGCACAGTCCCCGTTTTGGATGACGTGTCCTTGATTAAAGCTGTCCCTGAAAATGTCCCTGATTTCAGAATTTTATAATTGAGGGAAAAAAATTGCGTATTGACTAGAACAGTTACAATATTATGGTAGCCGGTTGAGTGAGTGAGCATGTTGTGTGCAAACAATCACACACACATACACACACACCTTTACTTTTTTAGCCCTTGCCTGTTACCCTTTATTATTAGAATTGTTGACATCTGAATAAACATGTAGAAAATGTATGAAATCATAACTGTCCCAGTTTCTCCATTTAATTTTGCTAACTTTTAATTCATTTTTAATTCCGAGCTGGAAATGTCGGTCACCTTACAGTTCGTACCTTGATGGCACAGAAGATGTGAACGCAGGTAACGCAAACTTAACGTAGAATTTTAGCCACTGTTTTAGTAATTTTTTCCAGATTATTACAATGAGTAAAAACCAAATTCAGGATCAGTTAAGGTTCTATCTTTGGAGGGTTGATAATGCACAAACATGTTTTAGTCTGAAGGCTGAAAAGCAAAGAAACAAGATACCACTGATTTTGATGATAGCCATGATTGAATAATCGATATTATGAAAAAATGTGACATTTAATTGCCTGAATCAAGTTAATTAGATCTATGGACATGATGCTTCTTTATTCTATTTAAACTTTAGCACTAAACATTAAACTCTGGCTAAAGATCCTAATGCTCTGCTGTAAGGTCAAATGTACAGTGTAGAACAGTGGCGTACATAGACTTTTGAAGGGCAGGGGCGAAAAGAACAAAAAGGGCACCTACAGCGCATCATCGCAAGTGAGGATGCTACTTAAACACATGTTTTTGCTGACTGAGAGGGCATTTTATCATGTTTTAACCAGCCAAGCGGGCAGTTTAGTGTGCTTTTGCCACCCAAGAGGGCACCTAACCACATGTTTTTGCCACGCAAGAGGGCATTTCATCATCTTCTAACCAGCCAAGAGAGCAGTTTAGTGTTTTTTCCACCCAAGAGCGCTTTTTTTTTTTTT
>CAESWR010002529.1:272021-288421 GCA_903171835.1 Mullus surmuletus | reverse complement strand
CCCACCACCACCACCACACACACACACACGCACACACACATACACACTGGTGTAGAAGTATCAGCAAATGATTAAATATTAGCACATGTAATCAAAGTACTCACAGTGACAGTGCACATGATTTAAAAAGTAAGTTAAATACTTGATCATGCAAATTTGCACAATATTCAATATTATATTTTATCTATTATATACCACCACTACTGCAAAAATTGCGAAAAATATGTTTTTTTCCCCATGTGTGGCCGTGTGTGTTCTCAGGTTTTCTCATGGCAGTTCCCACACAATAAAACCTGATGTGGCGCCAATGCTTATTAGATCCGTATCGCCCGTGTGCTGCCATGAACTTATAAAATAGATAAAATCTCTCCATCTGGAGGCTTAAGATATATGCCTTAAAACGTGCAGGTACATTCCGTGGTCCAAGTGCAGAAGTCAAGGGGCCTTAAAAACGATAAATAAGTCGTAACTCCGAAGGCTTGGCGCTCCTTTCTCCATCCTCATGGCATGCCAAGGCTGTGCAGCACCCCTGCCTCATTAAATGCTCCTTAGAAGGGGATTAAGACACAGGAGGGGAGATGTAAATTTTGCAAATAGGTTCATTTCGCTGTTGTCAAGTTGGAGCCGCAGATGGGAGTCTGGGTCTGAAACATTTCTTTGACTGCTGGTTCAAGTACAATAATCCTCTAATTTGTGGTATGAGATGGGTCTTGGTCTTCAAACCAAACTGTAGACCACTTTTTGAAGGCCTTGGTCTCGCCTCGCACTCAAAGGCATTGTTAGTGGGTCTGGTCTGGGTCTGGGACTAACTGGGATCTGGATTTAGTATCCAGACAGAGAGGTGAAAACCAACACTGGAAGGCTTGTAGACCACAACCACTTCCAGTCATTGGTAGATTGATTATTTCCCCCAAGTTGCAGCCTCTACCTTCTTATTAAATCCCTCCATCTTATTTCAGTCAACTCAAAAACCACATTCACCGTCAGATCCACATCTGATTTCTAGAATAGAACCTGAAAAGCCCTCAATTGCTGGAAATGAGTGGAAATGCACCGAGAAACATGAACTCAGCATTCTCATTTAAAAAAAAGCCATATTTTCTAGATAAAGAGGCTATTTTTGTTGCTGTTAATTGTATTTTAAATGAAAAAGAAGAAGTGTCCTGTGGTCTAGGTAAAGTCTCGGTTTTGTGGACACTAGCAACACTAGCTGAAAGCTATTCTTGCTCAAAGCTTTGAGATCGATCAAATTATGTTTCTTAAGGCAAAAAATGGAAGACTTTCGTGTTGCATAAGGGCGTCTGTACGAAATATTGTATCAGCTCCCCCTGACCAGTATGGCCACTGCAATACTTTTCTGAGGAGCTCGTTTGCAGTGTTGGCGAACCTTTGGAGTTAATGTGGAAAGACTTTGTAACAACAGGGAAATAAGGTAGAAGAAAACAGCTTGTTTGTGTCCCAAGACAACAACAGGAAGACTCACACAGAGGACAGCATTCACAGTTTTATGCGTCCTTCTTGCCAACACCTTTGTGGCATAAAGCCTCTTCAAAGACCGAGTGAGGCACCCATGCCAGCAGTGTAAGAGCTGCTAAATGCCTAATCAGACCAGAACTCATCATTAGGATTAACAACACGGCCATGAAAAAGGGCTGAGTAATAACTTGCATCTGGCGGAACATGAAAACCATGGGATGACGTGCTGTGGACAATGAGGGACAAAACAACATTTGAATATCAAATAAAGCAAGTGTATTGATTTCAGAGAATAATGGAAGTATTTATTATAATGAAATTATGAACTGAGGAAAAAGTTGCTCATAATAAAAGTTGGGCAAATAAAAATCGTGGGTGACCGGTGGACACATTTATCTAATATTAAATAGAATTTGGTTCATGTGGTAACATTTACTTAAATATGCACCAGAAAAAGCTTAATTTCCTCGTCTCGACAATAACAGCAACCGGCGTGGAAACGTATAGAGTCAAGAAAAAAAAAAAAAAAATCACTGCAGTTATTTCCTGGCTTTGTAAATCACACTGCGTGAACAAAATTAACCTTTCTGCACCAACGACTCCCAGTATTTAACACACAAGCAAAATACGGCCAATATTGAACATCCATTAAGGCAAACGTGCTAAATGGCCATTGGCTAATGCAACCCCCAGTGCGCGCAGTCAGTGGACCATTTCACACACGATTTTACACACTAAAACCTTTAATAAATCAGGCCCAGTGTACTGTTAATACGAATTGAATCCCCCCCACCCACAACCCCGACGATGGACGTTTCAAATCGAGTGAAGCCTGAAAAGGAAGTTGGCAACGTCGACAAATCACCGTCTTCACACCCAAGAGTTGCAAGGTGGGAAAACAGTGGGTCGTGTAAATTGTTTTCAAATGTTTCCGTTTAGCTCTGAATTCTTGCAAAACGGGTGATAAAGTGAGTTGTTAGCCCGAGTGGAGATTTAAATGTCAGTGTATTATCCTGGAGCTACATCTGTATGCTATTTGCCAAGAAACTCAATCTGCTTTAAAGAAAGAAAAGAAACCTCTATCACCAGAAATGCTCTTCAATGGTCTTTATTTCCTTTATGTGGATCTGTACAGTAATGGAGGTTATTTGGGGGACTCGCAGATGAATGAGGGCTACACCTGGTACTCATTATTAGAAAACCTCAGCAAATAATAATAATAAAAAACAGTTTGATATGTATAAGCATTAAAGACTTCTAAGGAACATCAACGATGCATCGTTGTAATGGTTTCCTCCCTCATTTTTTTTATCAAACAAATGTCTTCTGTAAAGCAATATAAAATATGGAAGGTTTTAGGTTTCTTCTGTTAAAAGGAGGGATGATCCGCTCCCAACTTTTCTGGTTCTAGAAGATGTTTTTTCATCAATATCATTCCCGATACGGACGTTTTTTTTTTTTTTCATGTTATTACTCAGGCAGATTACAGGACAAACACACCAATTACATGCACAAAAGAGGATTTCTACAAGGATTTTGTAGAAATGCTCTAAAGTATAAAGCCATATTTTACATAAATACTGTAAATATTACAACATTTTAAAAAGCAAAAACAACATAATACAAAACACACCTTCTATACTTGGCCATCATTCCCCCATTTGCTTTCTGCATATAAGACTATTAAAATTTATAAAACAATTTGTCTGGTGCTGCTGCTATGTGAAATCTTAACGCATTCTTATTTGTATATTTCATTTTATTATATATTCTATTATACTTCACACTTCATTGCATGCGCTCAGGTCATTCGGGACATTGGAGTACAAAACATACATGTACACCTCTTTTCATGTTTATTCATCAGTGTCGCTATACTGTATTTCAATTTTATAGGCATCCATTCCTCGTTTTTCTCACAAAAGATCAATTTTCGAGTCACGGGAGAAAATGTGTGGAAGCGTGGAAGTGGCTGCGTGGAGCATGTGGTCCGCGCCTGCTCCATGAACCGATAGCATCTGTTATGATTTGGCAGAAGACGCAGAAAATGCATCTGAAGTGACATGAACTCCCAGCGTTTAAAAATGAATGAATGAAATTATAAACGTGCAAAGGCAATCGACTTCCATTGATCACGACTAATCACCGCCGCTGTGACATTCTGCCGTCACAAAGTCTGCGAGCGGAGGTTGAATCATGCGAAGCCGTCGGCGAACAGCTGCCGCGCGACCCAAGCTTTAGCATCCACAGCCATTTCCAAGTGCGTTTAAACGAGCCGTTGATTGCGATCGAAGCATCGACTGGCGGACTGAGCGTGGGTTAGCGGCTCCAACGTCTGCTCCCAGTCACACAAAACCTATAAAAGTGTTTACGGAGACAGAGCTCCGCTTTGGGCCAAAGACGTAATTTAAAACGGTAATGAATGACATAAAAGTTTCAGGGCTGTTAGACAAATGCCATGTGACTCGCTTTTCGCTTACTTTCTTATATTACCGTCGGGACAGTTTTCCGATTCGATCGTGTTTGGGGACTTTTCCAGACTTCTGATGGACCAGAGCAGAAAACAGATTGTATTTTCATGCCTAATGAGGACTGTGTCCCACATCACCACCATCAAGTTTGATGATACCAATATAAATTGCACGTACATCAGTCATATCACGACTCTACTCGCAGCAACTCATGTCAGTGCCAGCTCATGTTGGAGGAGCCCCTCCTATAAAAGAGCGCTGGCAGTGTGGGAAAACTTTGAGAAACAATAAACAACTGTGATAAACTTTGCATCACCATGTGAGTTAAGGTGATGCGGGGTGCCATGAAAGTTGATATAATGATATCTAGATAACGACCACTTAAGTGAAATAATAAGCCATCTAGTTCCATTGGGAATGCAGTATTTCAAACCTGGGCCCTATGTTTACATGTTTGATGCTAGCTAATGGCGACTTAGGCTTAACAATTGGTCATCTAGTTTCTGTGCAGAAACAGTATTTCAGACCTGGGCCCTATGTTTACATATTTCATCCTACCTAACAGCTAGCTAACACTGACGTAAGCCAAACGATAGGTTGACTAGTTTTCGGAGGGATGCAGTACCTGGGCCCTATGTTTGCATATTTTATGCTGGCTAACAATTAGCTAGATAACGACAATGTGAATAACATTTACTTAAAAAACTTCAAACCTGAGCTCTATCTTTACATGTTTGATGCTAGCTAATGCAGACTTGTGCCAGCGAAACAAAAGGTTAAGGTCAAAAGGTCTAAAGGATCTTTATTGACTATTGACATACTATTCCACATTTGCACATGTAACAGCACTATACAATAGGTCATCTAGTTTCCAGGGGCATGCAGTATTTCAATATTCATCAGTATTTGATGCTAGTTAACATTAAGCTAACTAATACTGACAAAAAACAACCACTAGGTCATCTAGCTTCAGGGAGACTGCAGTATTTTAAGCTGGGTGCCATGTTGGCATATTTTTGCTGTGTAAAAACAAGCTGCTATGTACAAAAGGTTGTGGTTATTGTCCATCAGAGTTTCTGCCACATGGGCTTCAAGTGGAATGTTCGACAAAGTCCGTCCATCAAAAGTGCTTGTTTTTGTCACAGGCAAAGGAATTGTGATGTTGACTGCTGGCCAAACAAAAGAACTCCCCACTCCATCTGTTTCCAACCAATACCCTCGTCAAACTGAAGACAGCAGATCAAGTGGGACAGAGGGTCCGTAACTGGAACTGCAGGAGACAATCCAGTCAGATTTTCAAAGCCAATCTCAATTATATTGCTGCATCAGTAAGACGGTTCTTCTTAAGAGGTTGAAAAGAAAAAAGGTAACAATTTCACAGATTCTCAAAGTCCTTCGGACCTCTAACCACAAATTATTAGTAACCTTTAGTCTTGAGTTGGAAACCAATACTATTTGTGGGCACAAATGCTTCAAAACTAAAATCTCTAAATCAGTTCCAATATCTGCCGGTAACCAGTGAAGAGGAGCTAATAATGTCCTGATGTATCTTGTCTTCAGAGAGGACGCAGCCAGTCGCCCCAAACAGCCCCTTTGCATCAAAGTCTTTCAATCCCTTTTAATGTTTCCAGTTGATATTGTGATTACATGGGGGGGATGCCAACTTGCTTGAATAATAACCAAACCTAAATTTAGTTACACGGGGCTCAGCGGTTTCCCATGGTTGTATTTCTGCCTCAGAACCTGCAATGCTGTTGCAGGAAGGGGAAAAAAATCAAGATATTGGAGACAAAGGATTGTTTTTCCAGTATCCTCCCCAGTTCGGGCCAGTTAATGCCCCATTTGATACATCTGGCTATCATCTCCTGTTCACAGAACCATACTACAGCTGCATACCAATCGCTATACCACCAGCGCAACGAGGTGGATTTCATGAACTCAACGCGAAGCGTCTTGTTTGTTAGTGCACAACACAATGGAAACTCAAAATATAAGGTAAGCGACCACATGGAAGCGTGTACTTACATCTCGGATGTCCAATATCCTCGTTCAACCTTTCAGCTTTTACATCTGAAATTACGCTACGCTGGGTTTTATGCAGCTGGTCTGTCTTCTGGTGGGACCTGGATGAGATCTCGCAGCTGGTGCCAGACCATCACATCTTTCCGTGTCCTGCTTGTTGCAGAGACGTTACCCTCACCAGACGCTCAATCAGCGATCATACAATAGATTTTGGACTTACATCTGTTAATCTTACATGTGCGTTTCATTTGTGTTTCAGAGAAGATCCAAGTTGCTCTGGTGCCCTATCAAAGACAGAGACCTGGTTAGCAACGCTGCTAATCTCACAATTGCAAGAAAACTAATTTGTTTCTGAGTTGCGTGTTTTCAACAAAAAAGACTTTCCAATGGAGATGCTTTGATTGCAATTTGTATGATAGATTCCGTTTTTTTACCCCACAATTTTCATTTTATTTCTCAGCACGGTAATTGACAGAACACTCAAGCAAATTTTCTTCCAACAAGGTACATTTTCTCTCCGCTGGAAAAGATTGCAGGACCTTCTCCAAGCACCCACAAAAACCACTAAATAAACTGCTCCAGGTTACTGGACGGAGATCTGCTGACATGATCCAGCTGAAAATGAATTGCAGTATTTCCCACATCATCTACTGTGTTTAATGTTCTCAAAGAGCCAAGAAGGATGGGAGCAACCCAGTATACATCAAATGTCTTCTGCGTACATCAAAGAAATGCACTTCTACAGGATTTTTAACCTCAAACCGCCAACAAAAGCTGCTGGCTGCCTTGGCTTTCTTGCTAGCTTAGCTTTATGTGGCTTTTACGCAACAATCCTCTATGAATAGAAAAAACTAAATTATCACTTGCCATCCTGGAATTGCTGAACTGTTTTTATTGGCCCATTAACAAAATAAAGTAAGTACAGTTTTAGACACACAGTAGCCAACTCAAGCTGTGTGTCACTTAGCTAAACTAGTTTTAGCTACGCTAACTTTCAATACACAATGAGATGGAGAAATGGAGCTGCTGTGACCCCACGTGCACTTCAGACTTTGCGTTTTGCAATTTTGTCCCCCTTAGTGTAAATCAGAGGTCAACCTTTTTTGACACTGACTACGTTTACACGCAGCAATTATTGGGGTCAAGATCCATATTCCGGTTACTGAAACATTCTAAATAACCTGTTCACATGTGTTAGCAAACAGGGTTATTGCTTTATACATGGACATTGCAATTAATTGGGATTATCCCGATCAAACCAGCGATGCACAGAGAAGGTCTGCTACAAACCCTGCTAGGCGTAACTTTCCGCTCCCCTTTTTGTGGATCAGTCTATCCCGTTAATTTCTACCGTCTCCAAATGCCAGGATGTTTGTGTCTTTCATCACACTTATGAAGGGTGAACCAGACGTTCTCTTTTACCCGCACATGTCCTCTTTTTTGAGACCTATAATGTGCCTGGGTGGAATTTCTAACTTGGATTTTTAAACTAATACGCCATAATCCAAATGGGTTATTGGTGTTTACATGTCCTTGCGCAACTGGGTTACTGCTAATATTTCAGTTAGAGAAGGCTTATTTGAGTGCATGTAAACGTAGCCACTGAGGGCTATTTCATGGGTCTGGGCTACCAGTTTGATACACTCTTCTGAAATAACAAATTTGCTTTGAGCTTTGAACAAGAAAAGGTCAGATTTCACTGAAACTTCACGGAAAATAAATCGATTTTTAATGTTTTAATAGATTGTAATTTTCAAATCTATGTAATTGCAAGTTTGATAAAAAAAAAATAGCAACAGAATAAAATAATGTTGTAGAACAGGCCTGCAGGCACCTCATGGGGTCCTTGGAGGCACTGCGTTGGCGACCCCTGGTGTGAATCATCAGCATCCACGTAATAGCTTTTTAAAATGTGTGGCCTGTTAAAAGCGCAGCTCGTCATTGGAGCCAAGATACCAAACTTTTATGCGTTTTGCAAACATTTCCCATGGAGATGTTTACTTAGAGATGCTCTCCTCTCAGCTTGAAGCCTCGTGAAATGGGCTAAATCTTACCAAAATAGGATCCAACAAACCAACAAACGAAATATCTTACAATTGCTGATACTGCTTCTGACAGGCCTGCGAATTAAACCCTCTGTTAGGGATTTCAGGACTACAACTGTTTTGGAAAAAAAATGCCGCCTTAGCTCCCACAAAATAAAAAGAATCAAAGTCATCAATTAAAGCCGAGGGACGAACCCAGCGGGATACACTCAGTGAACCAGCCAGAAGAACCGAGTGCACGTCCCTGTTTGTAATTTCTGTCTTGTGGTAATTTGATTTGTTCCTACTGATTGATTTGTTGGCAAGTTGGACTTGACTACTGGCGACACAGATGATCGTTTAGCAGCGCAGCTTAAGTGTTCCATCATGTTCTGTCACCAGCCTCCAAATTGTTCAAATAGTCCAGTTTCTACGGAATTTGTTATTTGTTCCTTGTTTGTGGCATGTGTGAATGTGTGAGTGTGTATTTGGGACACCGCCAGGCTGCATGTGTTTCTATTTGTAAGAAATAGGTGCAGGACAGCAATTATCTGAAGGAATTTTATGATTAAGTTATTACTCAGGAATGAGCAAAACAAAATCACTGCGGCCCTTCTGGCTCATCAGCTCTGCTCACTTAAGCTTAATTGACACCACAGACCAAAAACGAAGAAGACAGCAATGTTACGTTCCTTATTGATCAAAGCAAGTTTTTATTTGTTTTTAATCTGGTACTGTCACTTAGCTAGCTAATGCTTCTGTTTCTTTTGCAATCCCCAGCCATGCTAGCGCTGTTGCATTGCGCATGTTTGTCATCGACCATTAGGAGTCCCAGCATGATGCCTTCATCTATCCTTTAGCACCACCGCGAGGCTGAAAGAATCCCAGTAAACACCCCCCCGCCCCCCCCGCCTCTTCATCCCTACCCATCCGATAGGGCTACCTCGCTTACACTGGAGCTGTGCGAGCAGCTGTGGTGACCTCAAAATCCGTGTGATAGACTGCATCTTTATACGATTTCTGGCTTCAAACGCTCCTGTTGGTGTAAGATCATCTCCAGCTATGCGGAGAAACCCCCATAAAGAAAAGTTACGATGTCAACTACAACCAATAAAGCAAAACGGTATGTTTTATGGGGAGTTTTGGCATCGCAGGAACATCGTGTCTGACCAACCAGACGTCTTAGGCAAAACCGTATGTTTAATTTCTCTGTTGTGCAGCAACTCGACCGAATTAAGTCATAAACAGCAATTAAAATGTCAGCTTGGCAGTGGAGCTCTTGGGAAAGAGCGTTTGGCATTTGAGCCGCGGCCCCCCTGACTTGCTGCTCATCAGCATTTTTATTCTTTTCTTTGCTTTGTTTTTCTGAGGTGGCGGGAGACGGCACTGTTTTTTTTTCCTGGTATGACAGCAAAGTCAAGCAGATTTAATGGTTGTAAAAAGTGGCGCGCACATGGGGGGCTTGTGGCCCAGTTGAAAAATCTGCTCTAAAGTGCCCTCTTGGGAAGCAAAAACGCACTCTAAAGTGCCTCCCTGATTGGCAAAACACATTAAACTGCCGTTTTCGCTGTTGGAGTTCTTGGGGACATTTCTTTTGTCCAGACCGCTTTTTATTCTTAAGCCATTTTGACTGCAGAAAAAATAAGAATTTCTCAAATTCAGTGTTGCTGCTGATCATTGACCCATATTAGGCTCTAATAAAAATAAAAATGAAATTGTCCTTGCATTTGTGATTGCATTGAGTTTTTGTATTTTTTTCACAAGTAAAATACTGAGGAGTTCTGCAAAGAAACTGGCCTTTAGAGAGTTAATATGTACCCCAAATAAATAATATTTGATACATAAATATATATATATATGTATATATATAGGCTGAGGTTGATTAAAAAGTTTGACTCAAAAGTATCAATATATGTTATTTTTGTAGCAGTTTTTAGGGAGGGGACATTTTTCGTCCTGAGGTGCAATTGAGAATGTGTTTTTAAGGAACTCTTAAGGGTTAAAACATGATAAACTATATAATGTGCCATTTGTATAATGTATAAACATGTCTAAAGTGCCCTAAAACACGCTGAACTTTAAGTGCCCTCTTCATTAGCGAGAACACGCTGTGGGGGCCCTTTTATTTCCTTTCGCCCCTGCCCTTCAGAAAGACTATGCACACCACTGGTTGTAAATGAGTGAAATAGAAAAGCCTTTTTCTTGGGGATTCCAGTCGCGCTTTTAAAGACCCTTCTTTCTGAGAGCATCCCCATCCGCAAGTGTGACGGCGACGGTTGTTACACGCCTGAGCGAACCGCTGAGTCACCGCTTCGACCCAACATCCGCCCCAGGCATCCATCACTCGCCGCTCCAAAGTAAGTAAATGCGTCACGGAAGGCAGCGACTAATAAATGGCAGTAAAGCAGAGTAACGTCAGGTGCCGTCACAGCGGCGGGCAGACGTCTGGGCTGCGGGGGGAGGAAAAAAATAAGAAAATGTTGGCTGCAAACCGCAGAGATGAATGATGTCAAGGTCTGGCAACCCAGAAACATTATATCATTGTTTGTCGACAGTGTTTTAACCGGTAGTCTTGCGTGTGTGCGACCTCGACCAAGGAATTTTAACCCAAACCACGGTTTTCCCCAAAGCGAGAGCTGTTGTTAGGCGGCCTTGAAGCCGTCGGCGCAGCGCGGCATCAAACGCCGGGACGCGGCTGCCGGAGATGCAAATCAGAAGATCAAAAAGCGGGTTTAGCGCTTTTTCCCTGCTGCTTTTATTGCAGAATATTGCAGCTATACATCAGCCGGGTTTTCATACACGTTTTTGAAATCCTACCCCTGAAGCATTCTCTTTTCCCCCAAAAAACATGTGTATTAGGAGAAAAAAACCAACTAATGTTTCAGATCCTTTAGTTTTGCCGGATGTGTGAAAGCATGGCTAATGTTCACAGCCAAGAAATAACATTCACACCTTTTTTTTTAACATAACATCATTTTAACCATGTCATTTTTTACCCTTCAGACATAGCGGGCTGATGGAGCAGGGCGGTGAGAAAAAACTGGATCTCTTTGGCTGGACTACATATTTAGTAAAACTTCGGGATGTACAAAAGAGTAATAGTTATTGTGGAATCGATCAATATTGGAAGGAGGAAGTTTTTTTTCTGCCTTAAATTGCATCCCAAGTATAGGTTCTCCTGCCTGTAAAATAATTGTTTCCTCCCATGTCGTAATAATGTGGTTGTTTGTTTGAGATTCTAGTTTTTAAACAAAATTGTAAGAACAATTGAACTTCAAGATGAGATCCATGAGAGCTGCCAGTGTGAGGCCCCGCCCCCCCCGGGCCAGCTTCCACATGATATTGATGGAGACATAAATGAAAATGTCTGAATCAGCTCTGAGAGGAGAAAAACTCAAAATCCACTTTCCTGGTCCAAGGTCCGCCGCAAAGTCTCAGAAAAGCCTCCTTTCGTTTCTCAATTCTCCAGATAGAAGGAAACATGAGTGGGAAAAGCTGAAGAAACGTTCATTTACCCCTCGACAACAGCTGTCGCAGGCGCTGGGACGGCTGCCTCCACTGTTTTTGGCGCCATTTGGTCACACGGGAAAGTCAGACCTAAACCGGCGGGGTCAAGTAGCTCCTGGCAGTCGAGGAAGAATCCTGGCGTGGATTCATTGTACTTACTGAAAAACAGCTATATTTTTATATTCTTATATTTGCTTTACTGGACTCGCTTGGATGATGGAGAGATCTTTCCAAGGACATCACACTTAGACGTTAGCAGATGTCCTTTTTTTTTTTTACCCTCCTATTGTGTTAGTTTCAGCTAACACTCATTATGTTACATATAATGTACACAATAATATATATCATCACCTAATGTTGTGGGAATACTGTATGGTGTGTGTGTGTGTGTCTGTGTGTGTGTATGTATGTGTGTTGGGATGTGGGAAAGCAGTGTAGCAATGTGTTTGTACTCTATATTATACACTAGTTGTAGTCTTACCCATTCATTTCTAATGACCGGACATTTTTGACCGGGAACACCATATGTGTATACAAGTTGAATAAAACACACATTTAATAAAAAAAAAAAAATTGAAATTCATTTTATGTCTTCTGAAGCCATGTGTGAATAAAGTCATGGAACCTTTTGACAAATATAATGTACACAATAACACATATATCATTACCTAATGTTGTGGGCATACTGTAAGGTGTGTGTGTGTGTGTGTGTGTGTGTGTGTTGGGATGTGGGAAAGGAGTGTGGCAATGTCTTTGAACTCTATATTATACACTAGTTCAAGTCTTATCCATTGATTTCTACTGACCAGACATCTTTGACCGGCAACACCATATGTGTATACAAGTTGAATAAAACACACAAATTGAATGAAAAAAAAACCAATCCAAACTAATTTGAGGTTTTCTGAAACCATGTGTGAACAAAGTCATGGAACCTTATGACAAACAGATGAAATTAACAGCAGATTACCAGAGAAAACTTCTAAATCGGTAAGAATATAAAATATCCTCCAATTTTCATGTATTTGCTGTTCATTCGGTGTCAAAAACAAAAGATTCCGACTAAACCTGACCGCCAAGCGAAGGTCGGGTCCGAGGTTTTTATCTGAGGTGGGGGGGGTCCAAAGGGTCAACGCCTGGACAACAGCATCTCGTCGATAGCCCGGGCTCGCTCCTGTCTTGAGCCCGCGCAGATCCGACCCAGAAACCCCCCCGGTTATCCTCTTGTGGTCAACAAGGTGTTTCGAAAAGATGAAAGAGCTCTGGAGGATTTCGGGGGAGGGGGCTGCGCGGGGGGATAAATCAGGCCGACTGCAGGTTTAACGTCTGTGTCACGTCCATCCTCGGACATCTGGGGGCCGTCCCGCAACGCCTGCCTTGTATCTGCTGATGGTTCGGCAGGTAGACATAAATCACCCTCATCACTCAACTATTCCCCCCCCCAACACCCCCACACCCACCCCCCCACACCCATCCCCCAAACGCCATCCACTACACATTCACCCGCTTATCAGAAAAGCTGCTGTGACAACCTGACGCGACACGAGTTTGGCTCTCAGGCCGGCAGAGTGGATGATGTGCCGTTTTTCAAGCGGTTAATATTCCATTTCTTGAGAGTTTAAATCAAACACGGCGGGACGGCTCAGATCTGGGGGGGGGGAGGTGGGGGGGGCTGTTTTTGAAACGGGAGAGCAAACGGCGGCCACATGAGGGGATTAATCTCAAAGTGGGCTTCGTCCTTAGAGCCAGCGATCTCCGTCGGCCGCGGTGCTCCATTGTTTCAGCGTGAAAAAAATGTAAAAAATGTAAAAAAGAAAAGCTTTTCCGCAGATGTTTAAATGGAAATGCGAGCGCTGAGCATTTTGCTTTGCCGATTATCTTCCTTTGATCGATGACCTGAGCGAGGAGAGGCATCGCGCGGCTCAGCAGGCCCCCGACATTTGAAGACCCTGCGTTTATATGAATGCATGAAGTCATAATATTACAGGAAAATGGATTTGGCGGTGGAGCAGGAAGCCAAAAACAAAAAGTTATTTTATGAAAACAAATGTTACTGATTAAAAATTCATAACACGATGAAACCGGGTGTTTTAAGAGAGCAATAAATTCACTGGATTAAACGTGGAGGTTTACGGGCGCTGAGGCCTCTGGCACGGCCTGATCTGCATCACAGGAATTTACCAATGCAAGGAATTCTGTGACCCGTCTATAACTGAATCTTTTTAGTGTTTTTTTTGTGTTTTAACTGACGATTTAACTGTATATGTTTTGTGTTTGCTGCTGCCTATTTTGGTCAAGACTCCCTTGAAAAAAAGGGTCTTGATCTTGATGGGATTTTTCTCCTGTATAAATATAGGTTAAATAATACATATATACAGTATATATATATTTTATTTTATTTTTTATGTAAAAAGGCCAATGAGGGCTTCGCTGTCTCTAGCCAAAATGTTTACTCAAGTAAGATTACTGTTACATTAGAAAAATATGACTCAAGTAGAAAAGTAGTCATCTAAAAAAATGACTTGAGTAAGAGTAAAAAAGTAACTGTAATATCTGATTTATTTGTCTTAGATACATAAGTTCAATCAGACAGACAAAAATATTGAAAAAAATGTGCAAATTCAGGTAAAGCCCTTTAACTAAAATCTTTATTTCATTCATTAACCTGTGTGGGCTAAACACGCTTCATGAGGCCGAGGGTGTTCCTTCTCCTCCTCATCTTCAGCAGCGCAGAAAGTTGGTGCCTCTGCCATTTTTCGTGTGTATTCCTTTTCTGTCCGTCAGCTACACCTGTGCGCGCCATAGCAACGCGCCCGGCCGCTAAGAATTTGTGTGGTCATGTGACTGAATGGCCCCCTCTGATTGGTGAAATAGAGTCATGTGGTAGTAGAGCCCTTGGCCGACGTTTCTCTAGAATAATAAAGATGTGTAGAACATACTCAAGTAAAAGTAAAAAGTATTGTACATTAAAGTTACTCATAGAAGTACAATTTATCCAAAAATGTACTCAGCAGACCAAATGTAACGCTGTGAGGTCTGTGCGAGGGCTAAGCCGGCCGGCTGGTACGGAGGCGGAATCGTGGTTGGAAGAAAATTACAAGAGGAAGAAAAAACGCTAGTGACCCGCTGAAACGCCGCTGCGATAAGTGCCGTCTCGGGGGGGTTGACGAGTGACACGTGTGCCTGATTAGCCCCGATGCAGGAATCCACGAGCCTCACACACACAGTCAACTCACACACACTGTCCCACACACTTACTACCTCTTTCCTTATATATAAAACCCAGCATGAGACTTTGCTCCTGTTTACTATTTTGATTGAGTTTTATGTTTGTATGGTCTTTTAGGTTTGTTTATGTACAACACTTTGTTTTCAGCTGTAGTTATTTTGAAAGTGCTTTATAAATAAAGTTGAGTTCTGTAGCGTTATGCGCCACGAACTCTGACCCCTCCTCGCAGCTCTCACTCGTATCCTCGCCGCATTTTATTTATCTTTACTGCAAAATGCTACCAGATGCAGTAGGACACGTAGTTTTGGCGAGCAGCGCTGACAGACGCTGTACTCGGACCAGAAACTTCTTTGGCAACCTTTGTGGTACGGTAGTATGGATGTTGTTTTAAACAGTGTGGGGGGGGGGGCTGTTGAGATGTCAAAACTGCCTCTGGTTCTTTATTATACAGGACGCAGATTCTGTGACATTATTTTACTGTCCCAGTTGATCCAGCGAGAACCCTCAACCTGCCAATTGGCACTGAATTTATAAGTTGCAACTGCTAATACTTGAATAATAATAATAATAATAATAATAATAATAATGATATAATATTAATAATAATAATGACAACAACAGAGTTTCCTTGAATCCTTGATAACAACAATAATAACATTATTATTATTATATTATTATTATATTATTATTATGTTATCATTATCATTATTATTATTCTTATCATTATTATTGTTATTCAAGGATTCGCTGAAACTTTTAGTCATTCAAACAGCACATGCTTGCACGAGGTGTGACGAAATTAAGAACTGAGGCTGACAACATTATCATTAAAACAGCATTATGCTGGTGTGGCATGCAGTGTGCAGCTTACATATACTACTACTACTACTACTACTACAAATGTATTATTATTGTTATTGCTGTTGTTGTTATTGTTATATAATATACGCTGCACACTGCATGCCACACCAGCAGGCGGCAACATAATGGTACCTGCTGAAAATGCATTGGCCAATCAGAGCCAAGTGGGACGATCACACTCATGGACTGAGATACAATGATTTATCCCTGTCAGACTCGAAATACAACCGTCTGGATAAAAACAGACACGTGTTGTAACAAACCCAAAACCCCATTGACTGTCTTCACTCGTAGACTGCGTTTTTAAAGGTACAGAGGGTTTTTTCAAATTAAATATCTATTTTTAAGCACCAAAGGATTGTGTTTTATCATTTCTAAGTTTGTTCTAAAGTCTGAAGTCTGTTGCTAGTTAAAACTGAGGAGCGACATCAACTCCATGCCAGAATACACGACTGGTTCGAGTGTGTGTCCCAGTAAAGCAGAAAATCCGTTAATATAAAGGATTTAACCCTGCAAAGAAAGTAGTTCTTACTTTCACATATGATCAACAGCAGGAGCTCTCTGGAAACGTTCTTTGCACCAAAAATAGTTGAAGGGGTATGCTGGGATATATTTATACATGTAAAACAAGCCAGTCTCTATATAAAATTATTCATAAACCTCAGTGAGTCTCTCCAGTGATCTGTTCATGTTCTCATAGCATAGAAATGATATTATCACATACTTTGGACCAGAATTGGCTATCTATCCAAAATGCGATTCTTGAAATAACTAGGATCAAAATGATCCAGTTCACAATGGCCGTGGGGG
>CAESWR010002529.1:241775-256577 GCA_903171835.1 Mullus surmuletus | reverse complement strand
AAAATAGTGAGTAATCTAGTTCCACAGAGAGTTCAGTATTTTAAACAGGGGCCTATGTTTCCATATGCAACGCAAGCTAGCAATTAGCAGACTAATGCTACTCTGAGCTAAATAGTAAGTCTGCTGGGTCCAAGAGGGCCGCAGCACTCTAACCCTTGGCCCTATATTTCTATATTTAATAATAGCTAACAGTCAACTAGCTAATGCGATCTTTTGCTTAATAATAATTGGAGAACTGCAAAGACAAATACCTTCTTTTTTTTGTCCACAGTATTATTATTTGTTCACATATCTGTGTCGGTTTTCTAAATTGAAGCTTTGGTTGCAAATGTGGAGTTTTAAACAGGTAGAAAACCCTTGGTTTGCATGGGGGGTCTGTAGGTTGCCAGGTTTGCTCAGTTTTCTGACTGGGTGGGTGGCGTGAATAAATGTACGGATATTGATGCATTGATGTACTCACCTCCCCAAAATGTAGAGCAGTCGGTATTGTTACGATTCCCCAGAACATAACTGGTTGACTTTCTCTCAGGACCACAACTGAACTCCGATGTCCCTGTTCAGCTTCTAAATGCATGTTTGTTTAACATTTCTCTCTCAATTGTTTGAACCGTTCAAAGCCAACCTGGTTCATCTGGTTAAAAGCAGCGTCAACTGCTCCAAAATACAACAGCAGAAACTGAAACCATCTGTTTGATAATTCTGCTCCCAAGATTTGGGACCACCTACTTTCTTCCTGTTGATCTAATATTGCCTGGCCCATCTAATGAAAATAAATACCCCCAACTAATCAATTTTTCCCCTTTAAATTGAATCAGTTCATGCAGTTCAACAGTTTTTTAAACGATTCACACTCATTAGTGGAGACCTGGATGTTCGCTGCTTTTCACAGCCAAGCAATAAAGAGATGAAATGTGTACAATTCTGATGCTTTTCTGCTTATAGGTTGCAAACTGATTTTAAAACCAGCCAAGTCCCGTTAATTTATTTTGGCCTCTTGTATCATACTGTTGGACTTTTATTTTATGTGTGTACAAATCTTTTATTTGGTACTTTGACAAGCATACACATATCTACGTTCTGCCAAGGCGGGAAAAGACGTGATGGACTTTATAATGATAAGAACATTGTTAGATCAATAAATGCGTAATAAATATAACATGATATTTATAACATAACACAAGACTATCGTGCTACAAATGTGAACGTTTCTCGTTCTAACATTAACATTTCACCTAATAATGTGATGTTTATTGTTCTAACCATAAAACACCATGTTATGATGTGATACTGCGTTCTTTTTCTCCTGTACAGAACATATTGCAGATTTTTTCCAGTCAAAGGAGCAGTGAAAGCTAAACCAAGTCCACCATAATTAAATAAAGACAGTTTGTTCTGTCATCGTGATCGGCCACTTTCAGATTGGATGGTTGGGGAGAACCTCACATAACCCGAGTTTCATTGAATCCATCATGATCGCCTGAAATGAAAGCAGCGGATCATGCTGAAATCCAAGCAGATGAGAGTGTTTTTCAGTCTTCTGACCATGGAAATGATTAATAATCATTTGTGTTACGGCCCTTTGGAATAATGGGCGTCGTCCATAGACATTTTAGAATAATAGACATTTTTTTAAGATTAGAGTCGTGGGCTTTGGGGAAACTTTTCAAAGAGTCCTAGGGGCGAATGAGTTCCTGGGGGATAGTGATTGATTTTCAACTATCATAAATATATAATGTCAAAATAACAACTAGGCCCCATGTGTTTCTCTTAGTAACACATGTTTAAGTGCTGTTTAAACAAGTTGTACATTTTATTTTCAGAGGGAAATGCTCCTTTTGAACAAATGTTCCCTGGCCTTTACCGCCACAAGCGCAGTATCTTTGTGTATATTTACTGGGTGAGAGAAGAATCTGAGGGAAGATTACTCTGCGGTTTTAGGGTTCGAGACCTTCGGGTTCAAGGTTGTTTTGTGGAAACACTGAGGATTTAGACTGCTTTTGTAGAGGGCGCCACAGGGTCTGCATGGGTTAATGGATTTAATGTGATGTTATGTCTTCTGTTCAGCGGGTTTTGGGTCAACTATACACTTGAGCTTCTTGGCGAATTCCACAACCACAAAGGCGGAGTGTCCACATGTTTGCCCCCCCGGGGTCTGAGCGAAGTTGCCAAAAGTCTGACTGCTCCAACTCAAATGGACCGGAAGAGTGGATAAGCACCGTTGTGATTCTGCTAATCCGTGATCGCGGTTGTTTTGTTTTGTCAAAGCCGCTTCCTCGAAGAAACCCGGCCATTGGCCTCCGGTTGACACCAATAACAGGAGCTCTCCATTCAGCACCGCACACACGGCGAGGCCGACCAGACCGGCGGCATGGCGATTTTCCTTTTCCTGACAGAAAACAGAGTCACTTCATGTTCCTGACCTCTCCTTGATCCTCTTCCACTCGCTGTGGATTGTGACAGCGCGTTTTTCTTATGTTGATCATCTGATTCCTTCCTCGGCTCCCCGGCAGTAGTCGCATGTTTCCCTTCAAACGTGACGGTTGCATGAATTCGACAACCGTATATCTGCTTTCTACATACATGCTCCTAATTGGCACTCATTTTTACATTAAAAGTTCCATGAACTTGTTTGTGTTTGCCATGAAATTTTCAAGAAATCGGAAATACAAATTTCGAGGTTTGCACATTTTGGGTGATTTCCTCGGATCTTAAGTTTAAAATGTGGCTTTTTACGGCATTTAAGAAGGGAGACATTGGCCACACTCAATAACTAATCATATTTCAGCAGCTGCTTCAATCACTGCGCTTACATACAGTCAATATTGACGTTAAGGTCCATATTCTGGTTAATGAAACATTGGGAATAAGCCGTTTCCATGCGTGAGCAAACAGGGTCATTCCTGTGTAAGGGGTCATCTCGCTGAAACCCTGCTTAGCGTAACTTTCAGCTCACTTTCTGATCTGGCTATCCCGGTATCCCGGTTTCCTCCTCAAGCCAAAAGTGTTTGCATTTGGCCATGTTAACAAGTAGTTCCTGTACTCAAAAGACTTGCCAAAAGAACATACGCAGAACACGCATTCTTGTTCCTTTTGATGAGGATATCCTAATCCCGATCAAATATTCGGGTTTGAAAAGGAGTATCCCAGGGGTAATATTATTTAGGAGGTATTTAAAAACCCAAATATGCGCATATTGCGGTTATTCTGTTTGGTTATTGGTGTTTACATGGCCACACGCAATCAGGTCATGCTAATATTCCGGTTAGAAAAGGATTATTTGACTGCCTGTAAACATAACCAATGTTATACATTAAGGACTTTGGACTTTGTTTTTATAGGTAATGACCTGCGTCAGCTCGGGCAGTAAGTTGCCTCGCAAAAAACAAAAGACGTCCTCACTCGGTTTCGCAACATGTCAACATTATGACTGCGGTCTGGGTAGGTTAAGGCACAAAGAATACTTGGTTGGGTCTCTAAAAACACTGTGGCTTTGGCTTCGAGTAATTACTTCCTTAAGCTTACGTGACTTTTGTCACTGTTGGAAATGTGAAACATATACTCTGAGACAGGAAACGTACAAAGGTCTCGCGTTGCAAAAGTCTGGCGTTTTGTTAGCAGGACAAAAAACAATCCTGATGGTTTGCAAATGTGCCTGGTGTTTGTTAGGCCCACCCACCCGCCAACTAACTGCTGTCTATATTTAGACTGCAGTTAATCAGTGTCACGGTTCTTTGTGAGCTGGACACAAGTTGCTGCTAATCCAGCGCTGGCCTCCGACGGATGTTCCCGGGATTACTCGATGCTCCTTCAAAGGGAAATATGGCGGCTACGTGACGCAGGGCTTCCTCCTCTTATATCTGCAGAGAGCGGCCATTCCTCACCTAATGGCCAGACATCTGCAGCTTTTTTTTTTTTTCTTTTGCTCCTTGTTATCTTCTCCCTAGAGTTTTCTGCCATGGTTTCACCTCCTTAAATCATCCCCCTTTGAAATGGATAAATGCGCTGAGGGTTTCCAAAAAAAGAAAGAACGAAAAAAAACTCATGAAAAACAGCCAATCTGATCCTTTGTTGTTGCTTATAAGTCAAACCAGATGCCGGAAAGGGAAGACTTATTGAGGTAGCAAGAGGTGACGAGAGGCTTCATTAGATACACCTGTACAAAACAATAGCTTCTTTAGATTATGTATAATTAAAATGCTTTGTATCCCACATCTCATGGGGTGTCATAAATCAGAGATAAATCCATTTTCTGGTTATTTGTCCTCTGCGTAAAGCTAATAAAACCATTTTCTCTATTTCCAGACTAGTGGGACAAGTACTAGTGGAAGTTTGATTGCATTAGACGGGGTCATATGTCACCTAATGCAGACCAGGTCGACATCGCAGCAAGAAAAACACCACCTCATTAACGATAATTTGCTCTACAAGCTGCGCTCTGGGACGGGCTATTTCGCATCATGCCGTGCCCGATGACGTGTATGCGTGTGTTTCGAGTTGTGGACTTGGGTGACCATCAAGAGTGTGTGGTCGCCAGTTACACAAATACCAGATTGTGCCTGTGGTCAGCTGAAGAACAAATCAGAAATGCAAGGATGTAATAAAACCACATGTCGTAGTTGGCTCCAGCATGTCAGGTTGTCACTTTAGTCACTTTACAAATCAGCAGATGGCAGACGCAAATCGGACTTTGATTTACTTATCCCGAAGCCACAATAATGCCCATGTGCGATGTCAGATGAAATAGCTAATACACCCAACTCAAATTAGCACATTCCCAAATTAAGATCAATTCAGTTCTTTCCTCCCAGCTTTAACAAATAACTGCACTCTGTTGGCGGTGGTTCTAGTCTGTGTGGATCCCTGGGTGGACCAGACCCCCTTGCACTAAGCTAATACTTATGTCCAGAGATGTAATCCTTCATAGCCAAACACTGCAAACAGGAAATGAGTAAATGTTAAAAGAAATTGAGAAAGCTTTTATTGCACTGTGGCCTAGTTGATTGACGCCTGCTACTTTCAAATGTCTGCAGGCGTTTTACAGTCTACTTCTGGCGATATAATAGGGAGTCAAAGTACATTAAAACTAACAGTTCTAACAACAGTCAGCTGTGTGTGTGTGTGTGTCTGAGTCTGACATGAGAAAGCCTTAATCACAATTGAATCTGATGCGTTTATTAGAAATGATGATTGCTGGCGGGGTTGAAGTATGCACTTCTTAAAATAAACAGCCATCCACTGTCAGCGGCATTCATCTCCCCGCCTGGACGCAGCTGGTTTTGGTGCCGGCGTGGCAGCCCTGCAGCTATAACGACGCTCCCCGCCGGGCCGCGGTGCTCTGCTTAGTGACGTCCCGTGGCAGCATTTCCATGAATTAGCTTTGGAGTGAAGAAGGTGATGGAGTTCCTCGCGGTTAGCAGAAAGGAAAAAAAAACGCTTCCTGCAGAGCTTCCTGCAGAGCTTCCTGCACTCACTATTATTCGTAGAAATTTGATGAAACTGTATTATTCCCCTGCTGCCCCCCAAGCAGAAATAATATTTAACTCAAACTATTACAGTAAAGTGATGAGGTTATGGATTCATTTCATAAGTGCAGGGGCCGCGAGTTGCTTTTGGCTCTATTCGGTCATTTACTCTTGGAGCAGTGGAGTTGTATTAGGTTTGCAAAGGCCATTTTTTCTTGGAAAAAAAACATCTAGGAAACGCACACAGAGCATAAATCAGACTGCTACCAGCTTTTTTTCTTTCTTTTTTTTACGCGCAAGCTAAATGGAGAGGAGAGGAGTGAACTGCTCCGAGGCCAGGAACACAAAGTATTCAACTGGCTGCTGGTGAGCAAGCAAAAACTATAAATTATCAGCACCATCAGGATTCTCAGAGCAAGTGTTTACGAACAGACAAAACACAAAGTATTGACATTTCTATCGTGCAACACTGAAAAACTACAAACCTCTGAACTCTTTATTGTCAGCCTCATTGGCCTCTTTAGTCACCTTCAAACTGCTTAAACCACCTTAGGTCTTATCAACGACAATTGAAAGTAGTAAAAGACAATATAATGAAGCAATAATAATAACATTTAGTGAAACACACCAGTTCAAAATAATGTAATACATTTTAAATAATGCAATAATGTGTGTTGCTCTGTGGTTTCCTATTTACTGCAGCCAATTGACGACACAAAACAACAAATCCGGAATAGATTTCTGATTACCACACTCTAATCCTTTCTCCAGATGGAGATGTTAAATGGTTTTAAACACTTGTGCTGCAACCCAACCCAGCAAAGTACCAGCTAATCCAAAAAACATGGTGACACTTGTTCTGCGGTGGAATCATCCTCTTTAATTCGGGTGCTGCCTCTTGTTACCAGCAAAGCCGATGTTGATATAATTAAGAAATGGTATAATCCCATTAGCCTGACTGTCATCGTTCATGTGTGATTTTCAAATGTTGGAGTCGTGGCGCTGCGTTGGGCTCGAAAACATCTGTCAGGGGAGAACACGTGCAGCTCCACCGCGGCCAAGTCGGAGAGCATAACAGTTTTAAGTTACAACAAAGTCTAAAAATTCTGCCATATATCGATGGTATGCAATGCAAAGCAGCAAGCCTTCCTTGAGACGGTGATGAAACATGGTGCTGGTGCGGGGGCGGCCCTATTTCGGTCAATTCTAGTTTGGATTTTCCTTATTGGGTCCTGAGTCTGTGCGTTGACCCAGTCATTTTAGATAAGGTCTCTTTTCAAAGGAGCGAAACTCACTGACAAAAAGCTGTGCCCTGTTCTTACTTAATACACAAGTGCTCTCCAAAGCAGAGATGTTGTTGTATTCTTGTGCTAATTTTCAGCAGCTGCTCGCAAGATCCAGATCAGTGGTGGTATCTATGGTCGGAATAGAGAACATGAAACAGAATAAAGAAAACTACACCTGGTGTTGGTTACGTGGGTTTAGCGAATGGCAGCACACATTGGGAGAATTAACTTAAGCAGAGAATATCAGCCCAGAATGTTGATGTCCTCAAACATCATCTAATTCAGATTTGTGTTAAAAAATCTGTTTGGTTCCATTATATCTTTACACTTATTTATCATTACACTTAATGTATCTCAAGTTGTTAGATAGTCAACTGTAAGGCGCCGTTGATTGCCGGCCTCCACTAGCAAGGAAAACCCACAATCGGACCTTGAAGATACAAGTTTGACTGGAATGAACCGATTAAACACATGACCAAAGCCGAAACAAAGGATCTTCAAAAGAACAAGTGATAGTTTGCTTCGAGACATCAGGAGGTGGATTGAAGTAGATGAGGACATTTTTTGGTCTTTGGGTTGTGGTTGTGTGGATGTGGTTATCCACTACCTCACTTCCACACACTGAAATCTTAACATTTTGATTTCCGTGAAAGCAAACATTGACGTTCCCTGGAGACAGAGTCCATGACATTTTGTAGTTGAAAATAAGCTCAAGCTCAAGCTCCTTTTTGTGGTTCTTTTACTCACTCAGCACACAAGCTCCTTTGCATAACCCATGTTCTCTTCTGTGAATAGAAAAGCATATTAAGTCCTTCACAGGAGAGCTCTTTTGTTTCATTTAACGTATAAATATGGTAGCCTCTAACATGGCAAGCTGGAGATCAAACTATGCTTTGTTTTTAAACCTAGCAAACAGTCTGCTATCTTATGTTGACAAGAACTAAACAACAAGCTGCTTAGTTGCCTAGAAACTGCAGTATTTTGTTCCTTGGTCGCATTTTTACATATTTGATGCTAGAAAACAACTAATGCTAATGTTTCAATGTACAGTTTGACATTAAAACTGTCAAACTGATGCTAGCAAATAGCTAACATTTATGCTTGCTAAATTATAAGTCACCTCGATCCAGGGTGACTGTGGTATTTTGAACGAGGGTGCTATATTTACATGTTTGATGTGAGCAAACAATAATGCCAATTTTGGGTAAACAAGTCATTTAGAATATTGCAATATGTCACTTTTATAGTTTTTCTGAGGTTCTCTAAAGCAGAAATTGTTTTGTTAGCATTTTTTTGTTTCTTTGTAACTTTGCACAAAGTCAATGATCGACTTAACAGAATAAGAGAAATTAAAGACATTTGTTTCATTTGTGCTGAGACAATTGAGACTCAAACTTGCCAAACCCAATACCAACAATTCTAATGTTGTTTCCTCTCTTTTCCAGAAAAAGATGCACACCTTCCTGCTGCTTGGCTGCTTCGTCCTTGCCGCAACACAGTACTTCCTCTGCTCCGCCCACATGATCCCAGATGAGAGACTCTCCAGCAATCACGTTGTGGTCTCCAATGCCCTCTCTCAGAGCCTTGACATGGTCTCGCCCCCGGTTGTTATTGTAGGTGAGTTTCCCAGTAGTTCCTACATTTGAAACAAAAGCCTGAACCCGCAGACCACAGTCAAGGGTACGGTCGAAATAATGTGATTTTTTTTGTGTCTTGTCCAAAGAGTCTTTTAGCGGACAGGTCAGTCCTTCATTGAGAATGATGCCTCTGATTAGAAATAATTTGCATTCTTCTCCCACCCAATAATTCCATCAGAGTGGTATTATAATGTTGGAAGCAGGGAACAAATCACAGCTTCAGTTGCCCAGAGGGAGTAAAAAGCCTCCGCCTAGCCTTTGGACACATAAGAATCTTGGTTTTCTAAATTGCAAATTGCCGCCTTCTCCTGGCAGTTTCCCAGAGGACCTGGTCCCAAACCCACATCTCCAGGGCTCAGAAAACCTACACACTGACTCTTGAGAGCCTATACATCACCGTCCCTGCCAACATTCCAGCCCAGCCAGACACCCTCAACGTGTGATTTGGTAATAGCATCTTGATATCGTCAGATCTGTGAATTGCTGTATTGCAATTTTGTCCAAACCAACCACCCCAGTGTGTTCACACTATCTTGTCCTCACGCCCTAAACATCTGTTTAGTCATCAAATCCACCATGGAGGCGTGTTGCCACAAATCTATACCCTTGAACACTTTATAAAGACTTTCCACACACCCTAGCCCTGGAAACCTGTCTCCATCATGAACCACCATGATACCCATCTATGCAAATAGATAGGTGGAGTAGCTTGAGACTCCAGCCATCAGGGACCATCCAGGCTTATTTTTCTTTAGCAAAATCAGCCCAGAAAGGTAACTCCCCTCCACAGTGCAGCGTCTCTGCTGTGAGGGGCAGTGGGAACGTAGACTTCTATATTTGTTAATTTGTTTAATTGGATCCCAATGAGTTGGTACCGAGCTAGCAACTATTCTTCCTGGGGTCAACATATAAAAGCAACACATGAAATATGCAGTAGAAAATTATACGAAAATATAAAAAATACAAAAAAATAACATTACAACCACACCAATTTCCCCCCACTTTCCACCCACCTATCCCCTCTAAAGATTTACTCGAAGGTAATTGCATGTGGTTGATGAAAGAAGCTATCTCAGCTATCTTAGGTATCTCCAAATCAAGTCCAGTTGACTCTTCAAAGCAGTGAAGATCCCACCTGAGATATGGATCTCAAGATCCTCTCTCTGCATGGGAAACTGCCCTCCCCTCTAAATTTCATGTCTTCCAGTGGAAGCCCGCTTTCACTCAGTTCACTTTGCCCTCCAGCTGTGTCCCCCCATCTCCTCCAACTCAGATCATTGTACTACACATAAGACATTTAGTTGCAGGGGGGTGGCAGTATTTTGAACCTTGGCCCTATTGTAGCACATTTGATGCCAGCAACTAATGCTAATGTTAGCTATATGACAGTCATTTAGTTCCTGGGGTTCAAACTGTTTGAATTTTTTATTTTTTTAATTCACTTAATTGACTTGCTTTCTCCACTTTTCGCCCACTGTGAGCTGAAACGAGCAGATGTGAGAGTTGGAAACTTGTGAGGTGGGAGTCTCTGTCCACTCCCCCCGGCTGTAGTGGAGGCTGCTGTCCACCAGCCCCCCACATAAGATGAGCCTCACTATTAGCTGCAGCTAGCGTTAGCTAAATGCTAGTAACTTCAACAACACATATCAACAAAATAAGAGATTTAGAAAAATATTAACCAACCATTCTGAAATGTCCTGGTGCAGCCACAGAATCTGAACATGTTCGGGAACGGGAACCTCTTCTTCTGTGTCCGTTTCTGCCGTTAAAAAACAGCGTATTGTACGCTAAGAACGTACACCAGAGAAAGCCGCATCTCCTGCCCAATAGGAGTGTGGAGTGGGCGTGGCCAGACCCAGCTCACTGACATTTAAAGGTACAGGCACAGAAACAGCCCATTCCCAGTAGAGCTCACTAGAGTGACTTTTTAAAAACTTTTAGAATAATGTTTTTGGGCCACTGGCAACTAAATGAAATTGTGTCAAATACCCCATAGAAGGTGACCTTTAAACAATAAGTCACCTGGTTCCAGGGTGATTGCGGTATTATCATGGAGGGAAGCTGTCTGAGCTAACTCCAAACCAAGTCCAACCAACCACCTCTCTGCATGGAAAAGCAAGCTCTTCTCTAGTTTTCATGTCTCCCAGTGGAGGCCGAGTTACACTCAGTTCAATTTGCCCTCCAGCTGCCCTCCCCACCTCCTCCACCTCCGATCATTCAACTAAACATAAGACATTTAATTTCAGGGGGATGGCAGTAGTGGCCCTATGGGAACACATTTGATGCTAAACAACAAGTCATTTAGTTCCAGGTGGACATCAGCATTTCAAACCAGGGCCCTATGTTTATGCCGGCAATAAACTAACACTAGTTAAACAATAATGCCGCGTTTCCACTGACGGTATCGGCTGAACTTGGCTCCACACAACTCGCATTTGTGTGCGTTTCCACTGAGAAAAAGTACCTGGTACCTGGTGCCATTATTTTCATATCTCCTTCTTCGGGGGTTCCTAAACAAGCAGCCCGGTACTTTCGGGTACTAAAAGGTGACTCAGAAACATTGTTGACAGTGATTGGCTCAGATAATCATCACAACGTCAGCGCGTCATCAACAGTAGCCACGCACTGAGTAAACAGAGCAGTGCAATTCTTCTTTCTTCTTCTTGTACTTTGTTGCAAGGACAGCGAAAAAGGGCACGCCGTGGTCTTTTGAGGGGGTACAAACCGTCCTTGCGTTGCTCACCGACGACTGATACAGAAAGAGCTGGACGGCTCCACTTGTAAAGAGCGACTCCAGCAGCAGATTCCCCAGAAAATGCGTGTTCACGGCTACAATCGGACCTCTGTGCAGTGCCGGGAAAAGTAAAACAAAATCAATTACTGCTCGACCAAGGACTACAACAGCCGGAGTGGGCCGAACTGCTGAAATGACATGAGGGGAGTTCTGTGCGTCATCCGGGGGGGACTATTTTGCAGTAGAATCACTCCCCCAAAAAAGTACCGGCTCCTAAAAGGTAGAGCCGATACCATCAGTGGAAACGCAGTATAAGTCACCTGGTTCCAAGATGATTGCGGTATTATCACGCTGTCTCGACTATCTCCAAATCAAGTCCAGTTGCAGCCTCAAAGCAGTGGAGATCCCACCTGAGATATGGATCTCAAGATCACCTCTCCGCATGAGAAGGCACCCTCCCCTCTATCTTTTACTCAGTCCACTTTCCCTCCGGCTGTTCCAACCCCCCGCCCCAACCTCCACCCACTCGGATCAGTGACGACCACCCAGCCTCCTCTCTCCGGCTGCTGTCGAGGACGTTCATTGCCAAGACTGCGGAAAGCACCGCGTGGTTGACTGAGAGGATTCAGGGCCAAGAGGAATCCATCTGGATATCCCACACCAGCTCATCTTAGACCCCCCTCCCTCGCTCGTCCAGGACTTCCACACGTGGACCACCCTGACAAGGCTTGTGGTTCGCCTCGGAGGCTCTGGTTGAGGGTGGTGGTAGTGGGGCTGTCATGGCCCTGACCATGTTTCCAGATGTTTCCCTTTTCCTTCGCCTGCCATCCTCGTTCCCATTTTTCCTCCCGCTGTAAACCACTTCTATATTACTTAATACCATCATCTGCGCTTGGACAGGCCTGTGGAATCGTAAACAAGTATAAAGTGTACACAGAAAGAGAACTATCAAAGCGTCTAATTAGGCAGCCTGAAACTAAATGGTGGTCGACGATCCAGCACATTTTTATTGGTAGAAAACAATTGTCAACAAGTGTTTGTGATGGAATGCACTCGCCGTACTCTGGGAAACAGTGATTTCTCTCATTTATAATCACGTGTATGTTTAAGATACATTTTTCTCTGCCCCCAGAGCTGCCCAAAGCGGCCAAGAAGAATAAGAAGGCAAAGAAACAAAAAAAGGTAGGTTTCTTAAGAGTCCGAGCAGACAGTGTGAGAAGTATTTATTGCGATATGATTAGAAAACACAGCGGGAGAGTAGATCCATATGTTGACTGAGTAACAGAATAATCTCGCCTCTAAAAGGTTCCATTAACTCTCACTCGCCAATTCTCACGGTCAAGGTTGCAGGGGTGAACTTGCTGGTATAAAAGATGTTGTACATTCTCCTACAATCAGGAAATACCACGATTTTCTCTCATAATTCATTTTAATGTCTGTATTTTTTCCATGCTCATAATTGTAACATATCACAGTCGTTCTTCTGTCTCAGCTGGGTGCCTTTTTTTCTTTCTTTTGTTTTTTTTAAACGACAGCCGGATCACGTAGAGTGACTGCTTCTCTCTTACTCTCAGAACAAATTAGGTGTGAAGAAACGCCCTCCTCCTCCCGCTGACTGCATTCCCTTGTGGGGAAGCTGTAAATCTCCGGGAAATGTGTGCTGCGATTTCTGCGCGTTCTGCCAGTGTCGGCTCTTCAGAACTGTCTGTTACTGCCGAATGGGCAACCCGCGCTGCTGAGTGAACGGACCCAGCTGCGCGGCCCGTGGAACCGGGAGGGCATCAAACCAAAAACAAAAGAAAAAGAAAAAAAAAAAATGCTAAATAAAAGCAAGAGTGGATCACCTCTCGGTTTGTAACTTTGCATAAAATTCACTGCATGAAAGCACTTTATCACAGAGGACTGCACCACCGGGATCCTTCCTTCAAATCTTACAGGGTGTAACGTAAATAAAGTTGTTTTTTTTTTAAGTGTTATAGCTTTCAGCATGCATGAACAGAATACGTTGGCTCCAGCAGTTTATATGCTTCTATGTTTACACAGAAATAAATGAATGTGTACCTTTAATACTTTAACCATAACAGGCATCAAGTACTTTTTACAAAGCTTTGTAAGAATAAAAATCTCTGCACTATGTTTTATATGATGTGTCTTTTCTTTTATTTCAACGTTCTACCAGCCAGTTCCCAACTCAGAGGTTGGCTCCCGACGAAAATCCAGAGACAGGAATTTATGCACTTTGAGAAGTAACTGCAGTGTGTGTGTGTGTCATGGTATTAGAAGGGACATATCATTGCCATATACCTAGTATTCCCATTTCATTCCCAGTCCATTAACGTGGCTTTTTGGCCAACATATTGCTCCTCCATGACGCAGTCTTTGGACGCGGAGCCCGAATCCTTCTGGAGGGATGAATTGGATGCTCTTGCTCCATCTCAAGCGCACAGTGATTTACTATCCCCATTATTGCACTTTGACCCCCGAGACGAGTTGACCATTTTGTTGGTTTGAGCAGCAAGCCGGTGACCTTGACTCCGCATGATAACAAACACATTTCCAGGCACCTTGGGGCTGTTATTTCCAGTCGGGGGGCCTGATGGCAAACATGTGAATGTGCCTCTCCGGAGCTAAAGTAATGAGATGCTAGTGAGAAGTGTTACCATCAGATTGCAGCTAGAGGATAATGATAATAATAAGTAACGATAGCAAGTTCCTCCAACTGCCCACTGAAATAGGAAAAAAAAAGACAAATAAATAATAAAGCTTTTACAGTGGTTTGATCACCAAATCATATCTCCTTACACCAAGGGAACGGCTGCTGTGATTTTTTCCAGCTGCTGACGACGGCTGAAACTTACTGACACATCACCTGCTGCTTTACGAGAATTTAAATGGCTGTTTTATCAGTCGGGAGGCGGTGTTTTTTCATAAGTCTCTTTCGTGTCCAAGCAGCTCTCAATAAATCTGAAAAATTAAATAAAAATTGAGTTAATCGCTAGAATTCGGTTTAAATGACACAAAAGTGTATTCGAAAGTATATAGAGATGTTGATAAATATCGAAGAAATCCTGGCAAAACTGCTGTCAGCTGGAGCCAAGGCGAATAATCGGCGGGGATGGACGATGATGCCTGACTATTAGGCAAGAAAAACAAGCATGTTATGGATGTCAGGATGCACACACAGATGAAGCATCGCAGACACATGCGATCGTTTAGACTCCACGCATGCAAACGGAGGGAGGATGAATCCACCTCCGTTTCTGCGAACATGGCGGCGTCATTACCGTGCACGCCCGTTTACGGCGGTCTTCTCTCATTAACACCATTTAAGGGCTCAGTAAATTGTTGTCCATGCTCCAGAGAGCGCTCGTAACTTCAGTGGTTACCCCTCCCAACTTCCAATGTGGTCGCCACAATCTTACTTCTCATCCATTAAAGCGAATGTGGAAGCTGTTTTCCTCTCCACCGGCCAAACTTGGGTTACGAGTGGGAGGATTTGCCCCAACATTACCTGCCTCCGATTTATTTTATTGGGTTGAAGCAATAACATTCCTGCTCTTTACAGCAAACCCGGCCTCCACTCATCTGGTTTGGAGAGGAGGGGGACAGAAGAAGATGTATTATCTAGGCACCTGGGACACAGATGAAGCCCCCGGGAGAGCTGTGGGGGGGTGGGGGGGGGG
>CAESWR010002529.1:229697-241766 GCA_903171835.1 Mullus surmuletus | reverse complement strand
GTCACGACTCCGATGCAAGTGCATTGGCTCTTTGCGTCAGAGGGTGACGCCGTCAGACATCGGTTGCTGTGCGACGGAACGATCATGTCGGCCTTTCGAAAGGCCAACAGTTTGATACTCAGGGACACACCCCTCCCCCACTCTCATCCCCCATAAGAAGCACCAGGACTATGCGACCTATGACCTCTTGTGATTTGAGTAATTCCAACCATGTGCTATAACACCTGATTCACGACCCAACCTTCCACAATCACGTCTTTCCGCTGGGCGCCAAGTCGTTCTGCACAATCAATCTAATTGCGATCGGAGCGTCAGACTGCAATTATAACGTTGCAAAAGTCTGCAATGGAATAAATCACTTTGCCTGTTACACCGAGACAACCTAAAATTGGACACATTTTTTATTTGACACGTTTATGCATCGTTTCTTTTTAATTTCTTTCAAATTTGCGTGTTGCGTGTCAAAAATTCTTTAAGTTGAAGCCTCATGTGTTCATTAAATCGTAATTGTAATCAAACAATGTCTTAATTGTTCACAAAAAACTCAAAAAAACTGGAAAAGAAAAACAGAATAAGCAAAGTTCATGCCATGCTACCAGCACAAGTTCAAATGAAAAACAATAAAAAGGCAAAAGCAAAACAACCACAAACAAATGAAACATTTTCATAATTGGCAGTTCTTTTTGGCATTCTGTTGCTTTTTTCATTTAAATAAACTTGACATTTGTAAAAACTTTGTCTTGAGTCCTCGTTTCTGTTATTCCTCACGCTCCTGCTCGAATCTGACAGATTAAAACATTTTTTTCAAACAATAGCCAATAATTTACAATCCAGAATGAGTCCAACAATGAGTGAGAACACCGCAACTGTCAACCGAGAAACAGATGCAGTGAAATCTAATTGGGCATTTGTCCACGGTCGGAGAACAGCTCGCTCTGCTGCTTTGGTGTGCGATTTCTAGCACTTTTCCCGGCAACTAACATGGTGACTTTGTGTCTGAAAAGTAAACGGCTACTTGTTAGCGCAGGAAACACACTGAGGCATTGATGGATTTCATTCGACATTGGAGTCACATAATAATTACAACGCTTTTAATGCTTTCTTTTGACTAATCAATGCTAACAAAAAAGCTACACATGGCAGCTTTAACTATATTCAGCAGCATATATTTACTTTAAGCACGATTTGCAGTCGTTTATTGCATGTAATGTTTTAAAGTGTCACCTCCTTCCTTGTCCCAGGTTTGCTATCCGTGCTTTTACCCCAGTGTGTCTTGCGGATTGCCGGTCCAGGGAACTAGCGAACAGCTTCAGACTTTCGCTCCTGTTACAAGTTAGACACACGTCTGTCTCTATCAGAATCGTCTCCGCAACTGCAGACACTTTTAGTGGACATACTTTAGCGGCGGACGATTGCCCCCCGCTGGGGCTACATCGCTGCCATTTCACATTGCAAGTTACGGTGCTCTTGCTCAATGCTGGAACGATTACGCCCTCCCTCACCCCACTTCGCTGACGCGACGGCAAAAAATGGGAAAAGCGGAGGCAGGTTTAAAAATACACCCATAAAGTTGTGCATATTGTAAAATATGTCATTTTTAGGAGCAAACGGAGTCATGCAACGTTTTTTTTTTCTTTGCACGATCGCAGGATCTGTGCGTCATGGAGGAAAAGATGAAGTAAGGAGAGGGGTGATGAAAACAGTTTTATTACCACTCATAAAGGCATGCTACACTGTCCTCCCTCATCCTCATCTGAATTCCGAACACGTTAATCAGTGATGCAACAGCAGTCAGAGGTGGACACGGATGCCCTGCGCAAACATCTGTTCTCCCACGGCGCCAATAAACAAATAAAAAAGCCTGTTTTGTGCGGATTAAGCTCATGTGAGTAAAGGGAACATAGTCTGATTCCTGTGCTCCACTAATGATGTCATGGGGTAAGGAGGCTTGCAACTCTCCTCGTTAGCTGCAGTGTTGTAATCTGATTACCTTTGGTTGTTTTATGGGAGAACCGGAACACAAATCAAGCGCACCTTTCCATATTCCAGTCTATTTAAGAACATAAAATAGATGTTGTGTACGTCCTCTATTGAGGATTTGTGCTAATCGATACTGTTTATGGTTACTGAAGGTATGTTGCATTTCAGGTGACGTTATGCAGTAACCCAAGTGTAATGTAACTTGTACAGTAGCCAATCACTTCAAGGTGTCATTTCACTAAAAAGTAACCGTGGTCGGGGAAACATTTAAAGGAGCAGTGTTCAAAAAATGGTGTATTTGGCAACAGCTAATGGTGCGTTTCTACATTGCAAGGCTGTGTTGCTCACCCCTCCCCATTTTGGTGAGTAGTGGCCTTTAAGGACAAAAAGGAGACAGGCGCAGACAGTCGCCCAGGTTCATGGGCCAGCATTATACCAAGGTGGCGGGACTTCATGAACACAATATGTGGCAACGTGATGGCAACCAGCGTTTAGCTGCATCACTGCCACAGCTGGTGCAGATGCTTGTCCCTCTGAGCCACCATAGAAAAATGGTGGATCCAAAATATCGGCTCCTATGTATCCTCTCTTACATATAGATATTGATATATTTGATTTTTAATAATAAATGCTAAATACTACTACACAGTACCACTTTACTGGAGAAAATGTGTGCTTGAAAGCAGAACCATCTATTGATTGTCACAATTGAGTGGGTATAAAAGGTTAAAACAAGTAATAATCCAAAGAGCCATAAAAACCCATATAAACGAGAAAGCCAGACCATGAAAACTGGTTTTAAGTTGCTTCTTAAAACATCCACAGAGGTTTGTCTAACTTGAGGTGGAAACATTTTCTCTCCAGGCCATCGGCACGTCAATTGTAGAGTTCATTTGTGGTGCTTTCAATAAAACCAGTGTTGCTTCATCCAGCTGATCTAAATGGAAGATTTGGAAACGTCACCACTCCACAAAACAATCCAATAGGTAAGAAGGTCACTGAGACAATTCTGGGCTTTATAAACACGTACAAGAATTTTAAAATGTGTCTTTAATGCAATCCTGCAGAAATACTTATAATTTGGGGCACTTGGATTATTCAGAAATAGGGAAAAACATAAAACACGTCTGGTTTTGACTGGTGATGTGGCAACAGCCAGCTATGTATCTGGTAAATGCACAGTAAAAGTCAACTAATTGCATGGTAAGTATCAAGTAATTGCATGATAAGTACCAGCATCATTCCTGGGGAGATTGTGGTACATGCGTCATCCCTGGAGTGATGCAGGTACCAAGAGGGATGATGCTGGTATCATCAACCCAATGCAATTACTAGGTACCAGGTAAGATTATGTCCCTTTAATTTAAACTGTGCATGGTACCAGTATCATCTCTGCATAGTACCAGCATCATCACTGCATAGTACTAGTATCATTGCTCTGATATTTACCATGCAATTACTTGATTCTTACCATGCAATTACTAGGTACTAAGAAAGATAATGTCTTACTAATGTAAACTATGCAGGGTACCAGTAGCATCCCTGCATGTTACCATCATCATCACGGCATGATACCTGCATCATCCTTCAGATACTTACCGTACAATTACTTGGTACTTACCATGCAATTACTAGGTACTAGGAAAGATAATGTCCGATTTATGTATACTTTGCATGGTACCAGAATCATCACTGCATGGCACCAGCATTCTCCTCCTACTATGCAATTACTTAAATATGATGCTATTGTTGGGTACTTACTGGGCTGTATTATAAGTGTTACCTTCATTCAAATAATATACTCATTTCAAGTGCATGAAAAGTTGTAATCTTATACTCCACTGACTTAGTTGTAACTCCTGCTTCGCTTTCCTGTAAAAAAATACCTCCAAAATAATGGAGACGCTGTCACTTTAAGCAGCACATTTGGCTGTTTTGCACAATAGGCTTTGCCGGTTTGATTGACGGGCGCGAGGACACGCTGAGGTAGGATTTACTCCAGCTGTAACACATTTCTTTCTCTCATCAGTTACATTAGTTCAGGCAGGAGATAGGGGTTTAAAAGATCAAAAAGAAAAAAGACATGCAGGGAGGAGAAGGGGAAAAAACATGGCCCAGAGAGATTTAAACCATGTATCCTTGGAGGTTTAATAAGTGACATAAAACATGTTCAAGTTATAGAATCCGTGTGCTTTCTGGCTATGAGAACATGCATAAAGATGAAAATAATAAGAACAAGACGATGTAACGCGGCGTCGAGGGTCTTTTTGTTTAACTGCAAAACTTGATATCAGTTCTCGAAAACATCAATGGAGCTTCACTTTTTTTTGGCTGCAGAGTGAGAAAACGTGTCATATCTGCGCTGATTTCTTTCTATCTGGTAAGAAAGCACTTCATTGTAATGGCCAACAGGGGCCGTGTGCCCTGGCATCAGACTGTGCTAGTTATTATTTGTCAGACGTGAGGGAGCACAAGGTCCTTCTGCCCCCAAAGCCTGATATCTGTAGTCGACGCTCTCGCCAAGATTGTTGTAGCTGCTCATCATCGTGACCAGAGATGCGTTGAGGTGATTGAACTTAGACTGAAACAGATCAGCGTAACTATGTTGTGTAGAGAAAGTTACTAATGATCCACTTTCGCCACCAAAAGACCTTGCACAACCCTAATAAAAGTGAACAATCCCTTTAACCCCCTGACATAATTTAAAGATCTTAACCCTCGGACTGACTGTAGGGATATAAAATATCAATTAATATTTTTTTTAATTATTATTTAGAATCTTATCATATGGAGGATAGCAATATTTTCATATAGAAAGTCGAAAAGGACCTCAATGCTCCATATTGATGAAGCTTGTTACGTTTAAATGTTTCAACATTCATTATTATTATTATTGTTATCATGATTATTATTATTATATTAACTCCAAATTGTATAGCGCATTTAAAAAAAGCCAAGGTCATTTCACGAAAAAAGTAAACAAAACAAAAAGTGATTTTTCTTTTATAAAATAGAGTGGAGAGGGGAGTGGGGAATGGAGAGCAGGCCAAAGTCTGTGGAGCGAAGAGTCCGGGAGGATAATGAGAATAATACATATTTATCTTGTAATAATAGACATAACACAACAAAGCCAAGTGAAATACTACCTGATGTAGACAGAGGGTGAAGTGAAACCTGTGGCTCTAACCTGCATTCTGTCTAGAGGCCACCAGGGGCACCAGTAGCTTTGATGTATGTGAGAACAATCAGCATATTTCCCTTCATTTATTACCCAAACTCACATTCTCTTAAAGTGTGTCCTTCAGCGTCAAATTTGTTTACTTAAACATCACAGTGAGGATTCTCAGACAGCAGTTTCAGAAACCCCTCACTCATGTCACCTGGATTTCTGACATTTTCAGGTACGAGCTCTGTTGTTTGAATGTATAAATATTTACAGCACGTCATCCGGACGAAAATATATTTGGATTTTTGAACAAAGAACAAACCAACAAGTATACATCTGGTACAAAGGACTACTGTATCAAAGAAGATGAGCTGAAAAATGCTTCTCCATCTGCGTGTGTGTGTTTGATGGACGCCTGGCTTCTTTGAACCGAGCTTTGTTGTCACACAGAGCTGCCATCTAGTGGACGTGTCGCCGAGCATCCGAGCATGTGGGACTGCCTCTAACCGTGCACCGGCCTCATTCACCTGATTTCTAAGACAGGCGACGAAATGCCGGGCGAGCTCGCAGACTTGGAGCACAGACATGGGTTCGACTCAGCGGCTAATTGAGACAGAAATATGCGTGTCTGCCAATGATGTTGGAGAGTTAAGTTGTGCCAATGGACTCCTCCTCCAGGGGAACAATGCAAGCGCGACCTTGTTTCCAAATCAGATCGCTCACCCATGGATGTAATTCATATCAGACAGCTGTTTCATGTTGTAGCCTCGCTGATCAAATGCTTTCCCCGCCTGCAAGTTTAACAAGCTGTGACAGAAACTTTCCTTCGCTGGCCCTACGACAAAATCTGTCGCAGGGCTCGGCCCCTATGGAAGCAATTTGCTCCCTGGCCTCGCTGCTCACGGCTTCTACTGCAGCCTTTTTTGGGTTGTTTGTTATCTTTTGTGGAAGTAGACGCGTTCATGCAAAAGGTTTCTGAAGCGAATCTCTTTTAAATATGCTCAATAAGAGTGTACTTTAGAATAAAATGACTCAAGCTATAAGTCGGCATCTAAATACTTACTTGAGCAGAAAAGTAAAAACCTTTTTTTCAGCAAATTTGTTGAAACAAAACAACTGCTAAATAACTTCTGATTTATTCAGTGTACAATGGTAATATGATGTCCTCCAAAAACGCAGAATAAATTGTCGTTTTATGTGCAAAATATGTGGAATTTTGGGGTGGGGTGGGATGGAAAATGAAACTCCAATAACAAATAAAAATGTTTTTAAAAGATCTGGAAGGTCTGAATAATTATGAAAACTTATTATGTGTAAAGAAAAGAAAAAAAAAATATTACATTTAGAAGTGCAATATATCAAAAAAATTAGCCAATCAAATCTAACAGAGGAAATGCAGCTTATTACCAGAGACCAATTGTCAACATTTTATGAACACATTTTTTTCAGCTAAAAAAGCACACAAAAATACATTTTCCACCTCAATTGCTAGAAAATGAAATGTTGTCATCCATAAAACTTATGGATAAGAACTTTTGTCAGCAATTTTGCTGGCATGTGAAAACATTGTCGCCTTGTGTGTGAAAACGGAAACTGCGAAAACAAATAAAAACCTGTATAAATCACAAAAAGAATTAAAAAATCTGGAGGGTCTGAATAATTCTAATGTAAAGTAATCATGTGTAAAATGTTGTATTGAAATTACACTTAGAAGTACAATATATCCAAAAAGATACCATCTAACAGGAAATCCTATCCTTATCACCAAAGACACTTTATGAACCAATTTTTTTTCAACTCAAAATAACCATAAGAATAAGTTTCCATCACAATTAATTTCCCAAATATTTTGATGTTACCACTAAGTAAGTTATTGTGGATCCGGTCCTGACTAATTTGTAAATGAATCCTTTTAGTGTGGCTGCCACTCAGCCTCTCAGTCTCCTTTTTCCTTAATTCCTCCTGTTACGTTGCCTCACGCCCTCGGCCGGCGGCGCACCAGCTTCACCGGGTTTGGCCGCGGCGCCAAAACGCAGAAACACAGCTTACGTCTTGTTAAACATTTTGGCAGCCGGAGTTGAAAGCCCAGAGGGAGCGACGCCGGGGCAAGCTGCGCAATGCGTTCCAGCTCCGGCTCTGCGCTCACTTTCAATTACATTTCCGAAGGTAATCCAGCGATGAAAGATTTAAGCAAACCTCCGTCTGAGGTGGGACGCAGGGACCATCAGTCAGCCGGGCGGCTGCTGAGTGCTTACAGGTGTGGAGGTTGCAGGATCAGAGCTCCGCCTCCATTTTGAAGTGCGCTCCGAAGGTCAAAATGGCAGTGGAGGGCGACGCAGCCTCCCCACCCCTGACCGGCCGAGGGTCCGGCGGACAAGGCGTGGTATTTATTTCAACATCCACATTCTCCGGCAGCATCTGAAGGGGAGCAGCGACTGCGGCTGAGGCACCGAGTAGTTCAAAAAGCGAAACAGGTGCCGAGGTCGGCGGTTCAAGTTGATATTTGAAAGGGAAAGAGAGCGCTTTCAAAACTCCCACATACAACATGACAGTTTGGAGGGCCCCTCCTTTCGCTCACATGTGCCTTTGAGATATTGAGAGTGATGGACGGCTTTTAAAAAAGCCGGGACGCTCATCTTCCCACGCGTGGGGGAGGGGGCCGATGTTTATCTTTTTCACTGCCCAAATGAAGTACCGGCGTCGGACTCTACATGTCAACCTATCGTGTGTCCCCATCTTTCTTCATCAACAAAGTCTTACTGTGCTGTTTAACCCTTTAAGTCTCACTACTCTCTCCAAGAGCATGGTTGCTACTTCTGGCAGTGTGTGACAGTGTTTCTCAACGGGGATTCGCAGACCCCCAGTGGTCCGTGGTGTAATTGCAAGGGGTCAGTGACAATAAAAGATCCTCCGACATTTATAGAAGTAGGATTATTTTACAAAAATGTGACTGAGACCTTCATGAACCCAAATTAAACAGTATATAACAGTATATTTGAAAAGTTACTGCATTAAAAATTCTGTTTTGTTACGTATATCTAAGTTACAACTGAAAGCTCTCGTTTTTTGCCTCAATGAATGACTAAATACCATAATGCTATTCAAAATGCAGTTTCTATCAAATAGCATAGCCCCCAGAGTGGGTGGGGGTAGGGTCCTCAGGGTGGATCAAAAAATATGCAGGGGGTCCAGTTAAAGCTAACATGGCTAGCCTAGCCAAATGATATGCAAAACACTAATTGTTAGCTTCAGCAAAATGAATTTGCTTCCACACAATGCAGAGAAAGTTATTTATTATAGCTTAAGCCATCTAAGCTAATGATACACAATATGTAAATAGAAAGATAGCACAGCTTCAGTTAGCTTTGCCAAATATCCGAGCCAGCTATTGTGTGTTTGTCACATGATGACGGCCATAACAGAGTAATGCCCACCAATTGCAGCCATACAGTGCACCCAAATACCAGTAAACCAGTTTTGGAGGGGGGTTTTCCACTGCTGTACCGCAAAACACTTAACTGTGTAGCTAATGCTGTGTAGCTAATGCTGACTAACCAGGATACCTGGACCCAGGAACAGTTTTGCCAGAGAGGAAATGACAATTATTGTACCAGAAGCTTAAAATGATCATATTTCGAGGAACATTATCGTACATACCATATTTGACATTGCTCAGGACCATCTGCACAATACCCATGTGAGACAATGCGCAGTGCCAGATGTATATTGTTTGTGTTTGCTTATAGCCATGTATTGAGGGGGTCAAATTATTGTAAATTATGGAATTTTTGGAATTATTGGTCGTACATTGCGAGGGTACAAGGGTGGAATTATTGTGCAAATATGATTATTATTGTACATCTGGCAACGCTAAACAGGATTTTCATTCTCGATCTTTGCAAGGTTCCATGAAAAGGGGCGGGACTTGCTGCTTTCGCCAAATCACGAACATGGAGAAACCGAGCACAGCCACTGATTTCACTGTGGAAGAGTGGACCTATCATTTTTATTTCAAAATAATTGCAATACAAGAACATCATCCAGACTGAAAGCAACGATCCATAGCTGCCAAAAGCAGCAAGGAATGCTGAATCACTAACTGCTAATGTGAAAATGAGTGGGATTACAAAGTTATTTCTCACTGTGACTGAGCGAGTAGGTCTGAACACAGTGAGATCATGTGCAACCCCTGTGGACCAAACGGACCTGGGAGCACAAAAACATACTTCAATGCAGTCGGTAGGTCGATGAGCTGAATATAATATCTTATACATGTATGCAGTAACGGAATGTGTTATTGGCCAGCTATTTACTATTCACTTGCTCAGCTTTACAGTACTATTGAGAAATAGCCCTTGGACATGAAAAAAGTTCAATATTTCATCAGCAACTGTCATGTTTTTCTACTCTTTACAGGGGTGGAACAAGTCAGGCCCCTGGGTGAAACGGTGAAATGGTCCCGACTTTTGTTTGTCTGATGGTTGGGTGCTGGTGTAAATCTTCTTGTGGGCCCCCGGACCGCACGTAAGGGACCCCTACTGTAGTTCCAACGCTCCTAACCTTCGATCGTCGGAGTGGTGGGGGGTGCTGTAAGAGTTCTGACACGCCTAACTTTAGATCATCGGGTCGCCCGCGAACTGAAAACGCCACTCTACCGCTGACTCCTTACACCTCCCAATGACGGTCAGTCACCCGGACAAATCTAATGTACTGCAGTCAGTCATCTCTCGGTCTGAAAAACGCGGGAAACACCTTAACTTCTGGAAAATGACTGCTTTGCACCACAGATTGTTTTTTTTTATCTTCCCCAAAACAAAGTGCTTGAATTTTGGGAAACTAGACCTGGAAAGCCAAAGCTACCTCATGGACAATGTGCTGTGGAATATGCTGGGTACAGTGGGAAAAATGTTCCTCCCTCAGTTTCTCCGTGCAAAGCTGTTTGTGGTCCGGCACCGATGAAGACTCACACTCACACTCACAGTCCACCACCAAACTGAGCCGACATGTTGCCTTTGCTATGGATTTGGATTGGGACTGTTTCATTCCCTTGACCAGTAGAGTTTTATTGCCCAATTGGCAGGTCATGGTGGCCATTTTGGACCTGAGGGATTTTCCAAAGTTTTAACCCTTGAGAGTTCCTTATAAAAATCGTTCCTCAGAGTGAAAACGTCCCCTGTCCAAAAACTGCCGTAAAAATAACATATGTTACAGTTTTTTTCCACTTTAAATTAGTTCTTTTTAATCAACTTCAGCCTGAAATTTATACATATCAAATATTCATTATTTTGGGGGGATTTTAACCCTCTAAATGCTTGTTTGGTTACATCACTCCACAGTATCTTAATTGAAAAACTTTTTAAAATTCAAATAATTTCCAAAAAATGCAATTCAAGGAGGATTTAATTATTATTATCAATAGAACTTCAGATGGGTCAATGATTAGCAGCAACATTGAATTTAAGGCATTTTATAGCAAACTCTCTCATGAGTTCCTGGGGACAAAAAGCACCTCAAAATGTGTCTTAATGTTATATATATATATATATAATGTATATATATAATATTTATATTTTTTCCAACTTTAAATTTGTCAATCTTGTCAATCAACTTCAGCCTGAAAGATACAAATAAAATATCAAATATTAAGGGATTTCTAACCTCTAAATGGTCAATAAATGTCCCCAGAAACTCTTAAAGGTTAAACAGACTCATAAAGTTGAGATTACAGAGGTTTTTATAAATACAAAAAATGTGTTTGGTCAGATATCGTGTAGTGATTTGTTGTGGTTTGTGCGCCTCAGCTGCATCATATTCACTCTAAAATCAGAAACTTTTCTCTACACAAGAATAAAATATCACTTGTATCCTCTCCAGATTACGCTCAAAGTCTGAGAGTGAAAACAAACCTTACAGTTGGGAGATTTTTTTCCCTTCTGTAGTGAGGAGGTCATCTCAGATTCACACTCTAAACCTCATAGAGCAAGTAAAACCCAACACTAATTTTTTCTCACGTTGCGTTGCCAAGCGACCCGGCTGCCACTCAAACAGACGGACGCATAGGGGTCAGAACGGTTCATCCCTCGTGAGATTTACCAGCTGGTTCTCAAACAAACACTTTGCAGATTGACTCGTGTCAGCACGCCGGAGGACGATTTAACAAGCCGCCGAGCCGCAGCGTTTCCCCCCACCGATTGTTTTTGGACCCGAATGTGGTGGCGAATCACGGCGTGCGCTAAACGCCCCTTGTTAGCATGTTCGCTCGTCTCCCCTTCCCGCCCGCTACACGTCTGTTTCCCCTTAGCGTCAGTCAGCGGCTCTTTGATTCCACTTTGTGACCCGTAAATGGCTCATTTTCGGCGGGTTTGCGGGCGCCGCCGATGATGAAAAACGTGCTGATTACACGGGCAGCGGTGGGGCCCTTTCCTTTTTTCTTCTTCTTCTTCTTCTTCTTCTTCTTCTTCTTCTTCATCCACATCTGCCTCTCAGGTGGTCACCGCGAGGGAGGATTTACCGCGGGATGATGGGATGGATGCTGGAGGTGCCACCCCCCACCCCCCACCACGACCACGGGTGGACATGATGGCGAAGGCAGGAAGTTGGCGAGGATGTGATTGGAGACAGGTGTGGAGAAGCCAAGAAAAGCTCTAAGACCCACCCCCCTTCCAAAAAACACACACACACACATGTGAAACAGCAAAAGGACGTGTGTTTGAGGTGGGGGCGCCCAGGGGAAGCGTGGACACTCGGCTTCTCCGCCGGCGTGTAAACGAGCGGCAGTAAATAAGCAGAGCGGCGAGCGCTCAGAGGTCCAGAAGCTACCGCCCCTGAGGGTCCCGTTTCTCTCCTGATAAAAGTCGGCAGCTTTTTTTCATTACGCTCTCCCCCTCCTTTCCACTCACACACACACACACACACACACACGC
>CAESWR010002529.1:155641-168950 GCA_903171835.1 Mullus surmuletus | reverse complement strand
TTTTTTTTTTGAGTGGACTTTCCCTTTACTCTGTGCAGGTGCATGCAAACCACCCTGCGCGCATAAATGGCGCCTCTTTGCTATTCAAAACCAATCTGTGTCTTTGGCTCATTGTTGTGTCTCTGCCCCCTCTCCCACACCGACACCCACCCTCCTCCACCAGGCTGGACGGGCGTGAACGAGCGCACCTTCATCGCCGTGAAGCCCGATGGCGTGCAGAGGAGACTCGTGGGTGAAATCATCCGGCGCTTTGAGAGGAAGGGTTTCAAGCTGGTGGGGCTCAAACTGGTTCAGGTAAGTTGCGGTGGCTTTTTGTAATTGTTTCTTGAGGTTCAGGTTGGTAAAATTGTGTGTGTGTGTGTGTCAGGCCTCCGAGGACCTTCTCAGGGAGCACTACTGGGATCTGAGGAGCAAGCCCTTCTTCGCTGGACTAATCAGCTACATGAGCACTGGACCGGTTGTCGCCATGGTGAGAGGCTCCCGTCTTTTGATATAAATTTGTTTTTTCATGGTTCCATTGATGAAAAACCGTTTAAAACCAGCGTACTTTTATTTTTGTGAGGGTGTGGGAGTCGGGTGAAACACGAAGGAGTAACACCCAGTCTCACCTTCGTACTTTGCTGATGTTTGTCCAGGTGTGGCAGGGTTTGGACGTGGTCAAAACGGCGCGCAAGATGATGGGCGAGACGAACCCAGCGGACTCGCTGCCCGGAACCATCCGGGGAGACTTCTGCGTGGAAGTGGGCAGGTAGGATCTCCCACTCAACTGAGAACATCCCAAAAAACACTGAATGTTTTGCAGAATTTAATTAAAATGCACATTATAATTTTTTTTAATGGCTGTGGAAAACCTGCAGATGAGGAGATAACTTTAGACCAAAAAGCAAAACAACATTATCGTTATATCTGACTGGGAAAAGCTTCATTATGTGCCTTTATGAGGTCCATTTGAGACTGAGCGCACTTTGTGTGTGTGTGTGTGTGTTCCAGGAACGTGATCCACGGCAGCGACTCGGTGGAGAGCGCGCAGAGGGAGATCTCTCTCTGGTTCAAGCAGGACGAGCTTCAGTGCTGGGACGACATCAGCAGCCACTGGCTCTACAACTGATGGTTTACAGGGCTCGCCTAGTTAGTGTCATAAAAGATGGATCTCATTGTGAATATCGTTTCGGCTTAAGTAGCTCAGAATAGACAAAACTACATTGCTGCCTTGTTGGATCTGTCGCCGCCTCCTCTGAATGTTTTTCTATTTGAACAGCAGTGAAATGACTCTTACACCAAGCATCGATAGGTGAGCAATATCTTGCAATAAGATAGAATTATGAGCAATAAAAAGCTGCTTTGCCATCCGTCCTTGAGGTCAAAGGTGCGACATTGAGACGTCTGTAAAGAATTTGTGATTGTACGAAACGTTTTGCAGCGACTTCCGCCTGAAATTTGCACATTCTTTTTCTCATCTGTTACATCTGTGTCGGTACAATCAAGTGCGTCTCTCCTGCACACCTCAGCATCCGCAGCAGGGAAGACGGAGGTTTAAAAACCAACACTCCCAACACTTAAGTTTACAGTTTAAATTTTCCAAAATCATAACAGCATTTGACTACTTGAATGTAATGGTGCAAGCTCCAGCTGCATGTGGTTGATATTATGTTTTTGTAATTTTTTTTCTCAGGCTGTTTCCAAAATAAAAAAAAAATGAAGCTGCTTTATTCTATTTTGGTTCTAACACTAAAACGGAAACAATGTATCCAGAATGTCACATGAGCAGTAAAACCAACCATTGAAATTCTTTGTATCATGTTGTTTCTGTGTGTTGAGAAGCGACACACACCACACATCCACCACTCAGCTGTTTTTTTCAGCACACAAATATGTTTAATATTTAATCCACACAGATAGAATCAATGCATGAATTTCCATATTGAACAAAGAGGATGGGCTTCATTGGTGTGTCTGGAGATTTACAATTATCTCTGTACACGTGGCGACAAACACTCCCAACATCCACCTGCTTTTACACCGAACCGTACCGATCAACAGCCAGTAAGATGGGAAAGGGAGGGGGGGTTTTGGGGGCGGGGAGTTAGGGGCTTTGGACTGTACCTTCCACGTGAAGCTGGACGCCTTTTGACTCTCTTTTGACTCAATAACTTCGCAGCAAGTAGACAAGTTGCAGACTTAACCGAGGGGACTTTAACTTCACATCAGGCTGCTTCTCGGGTGTGAACCACAACGCCTGGGTGTCTGCTGAAGATGAGGCCAAATTTTCGACAAATTGCTTAGGGATGCACCGCTCACAAACTCTTTTTGCCGATACTGACATATACAGGTGTTTTTTTAAAAAATGTAATTGAAGAACACTACATTTTCTTCCCTACTTTAAAATACTTCCATGCAGCAGACATGTTTAAAGCTTGTTGCTGGCTCTCGTAATACACATTTTGCTCCCCGCCGTGTGAGACGTTGACAACGTAGCTGTATCGCACAGGGACGTGGGCAGAATTTGCCTCTTTTTTTAACTTCTGATGTTCTTTCTTACGATGATAATGCTGTTGTTGTGCATCCCTGTAACCTTCACAACCCACTCAAGTCCCAGGACCCATAAACTCCTTATGACGGAATATCAACTCAATATGACTCCCAACAATCTTGGTCCACATGTCATCAAATTATATGAACTGCTGATTGGCTGCTGGTGGAAACGCAATCTAGTGTTGTCATTCTCGCGGTGTTTGTGTTTGTGTTGGGCTTTTTTTTCCCCCCTCAATTATTATGATTATTTTTTTTATACAATTGCTGCATTATTGGGGCTTTGCTTCCACAGATGGCAAACTAAATGGAGGAAGAGGAGGAGGAGGAAGGGTCAGATGCAGGACAATTGAGGTAAATATAGAAGGAGATACAGTGTGCTTACAGGGTGAATATAAGATCATACGGAGGTGGGAGGTAGTTATGAGGCCGGGTTACAAGGCTCATGATGACAGTTACAATGCCCTGGGTGGGACAAACAGGATGGCAGGCAGATTAGGTACTTACAAGGCGTTAAAGTTAGAAGGGGGGGTGGGGGGGGTGACGGGGGGGCGAGGGGGCATATAATAGTTACAAGGGATGATACACGGGTTCGGAGGGGCGTTTTTTAGAGCCAAGGTTGAACTTTTACATAACCGAGGGGATAATTACAAGGTGGTGGCTGGAAGCTTCCGGGTGGGAGAGGGACACGATTTTGTTTTGTTTTTCTTAAGGAGGCGGCTGGGAGAGGCGTTAAAGCAGATCCGGACGTCACTCGGGCACGTAGGACACCTGCCAGACGATGATGTGGCTCCGCTCGGCTTTGTTCAAACCGGGTTTCAACTGCGGAGCGCCGTTGCTCTCCCCTTCCTCCGTCTCGTCGTCCTCTCCGTCCCCTGAGGGAAACATCAAGAGAAATGTGCTCAGACGGAAAGATTACCTGCATCTTTTTCCCACAACAAGCTACAGTATTTGAGGTGCAAATAATGGAAACCTTTGCATAGTTTAATCACAATATTGCTGCAAATTAAAGCTGTGCTGCCCATTAAACCCATGAGCATGCTTTTAATTGTATTGTCTTGAACCTTTATAGGAAGCGATTGTTGCCCTCTGCTGGTCTTAGTGAGAAACTACAACACTCACACACCAAGATGATGAACACTGGTGTCTCTCGGCTCACAGCTCATATGTCACTTTGCGTAAACGCATGAGTCAAACCTGATTTAAAGCTACAGCCTGCTCTAAACACTTTCAAAATAAAGCGATTGAACTGCTGCAAAATTCAGTGGATGTTACTGTTGTGATTGACATTTGTATTAGCTGTTATCAGCTTTGCACTCTCATCTGGCAGTTTATCTCTCTGACCACTAGAGGGCAGTCAGACAGAATCCAATCCTTAAAAACAGCACATTTGTAAAATACATCAGTTATTATTTTTTCATAGCTCGCTAAGGTTTGTTAGTAGCCATGTGGCGTTGGGTGTGTGCTTCCTTCCTCACCGATGCGGAAGTCGATGTAGCCCTCCCCTCCACTCAGCACCAACACGTTTTGGACGCTCTGGGCCTCCGTCTCTGCGGGCGCCGCCGAGCCCTGCCCCTCCGATGGACTGTCCAGCACACTGCCGTTGAGGGTTGCCAGAACGTTGCCTATCACAAGACAGGAAGTTACTGACCCCACTAATAAAAATATCCTGTATTTATTGACTCCATAAAAGCTCTGCACAGATCAACATGGAAGGGCTAAACATGTAAAAACAAAACAATCAAAAAAAACAAAAATTAAAATACCTGGCACGGAGACAAAGAACTTGACGGCATCACGGTGTCCATGGAAACAGAGCTGTGCCTGCGCCATGGAGCAGTAAGGGATGAAGCTGCCGCTGCTTTTCTCAGCGCAGTCGTCACTGTACACGTGAATCACACCACCGGATGATGTAGGCGACACCTTATTTGCTGGGGGAAAAAAAACAGGAAGCAGAGATCAATCCACCAAAGTGAGACGCATTGGTTTGGACACAAGGGAAGATGATATTCAATACAAAAACACAGTTAGAAAAAAACAAATAATACACAGACATCCATAATATCCACAAGTGCCCAGAAATTAACTGAAAGTGGTAAACATTATGAGTGTAACTGTGAAAAAACTGCATGCAAAAAATATGAAGAACACACTCTTTGCTGCAACAATGTAGTGAGGAAAATGGTAAAAAAAAATGACAAAAATAAAAAAACAGCATGCAAAGCAACCAGGGAACAACAACAGCGTGAAGTTCCAGTATTAAATAATAGTCTCCATGCTGCCAGACATGTGAGGTCGGAACAGATCATCAACATACTAACATGCTCACGCTAATAATTTCGCCGACATGCTGATATACTTTTCAACATTAGTTAGCATGTTAGGGTGAAAATATCGGATGAGTAGCAAAACTCAGCTGAGGCCAATGCCTATGCTTTTATCCGTGCAATTTTTTTGACCTCGTGGTATACGCACAACATTGTGGTATCACCAGAACAATAGCAATTCATGCTGCGGGGAGTATAAAAATTAGAGGAAATATTAAAAATAAATCCATTTAGTGTTTGTGAAGGTATTAAAACTAAGATGCCAAATTGCCATTAGATTGTGCGGTAAGTGCGTCAGTCACATCACGGCGTCCTGTGGTTGTTGAGATACTTCCATCTGAAGTGGAGTGATGAACAGACAGATGACGTCATGCCATGACATGGATAAAAACAAAAGATTGAACTAAAAACACTTGTTCATGAAACACTGTGATCATCGGCTCAATGCTCCAAACTCAGTGTGATATGAGCCCTTGTAGCAAATCAGCTCGGCGGACATGTTGCTGTTTCAAGGAACATGAAGTTGGGTAGGAGGGGCCGAGGGGGAGGGGGCGGGGTCACGGCAGCAGGAGTTGCATAGGGAGGACACCCACTTACCCCTCAAACCCAGAAGCTGTCCCCGGTGAAGGACCACCGCTACAGAAGGTCGAAGGAGGAGGAGAAGGAGGAGAGGGAGGAGGAGAGGGAGGAGGAGGAGGAGGAGGAGGGTGGGAGGAGAGCAGAGGAGAGAGAGTACAGAAACAGTTACGAGCAAGACTGTTTGTCTGAGAGGGGTGAGACCACCGTGGGGGGAGAGGGTGGGAAAACAAAGGCAGTTCATGGGGAGAAGAGGGAGGAAGCTGAAGACAAACAGGTGAAATGTATGTTTCATGTGAGTGTCTGTGGAAGAAAACCGCCAGTTTGGTTTTGGGACCTCAATATTACATTTGGTTGCCTCCTGATAAGATTTTTATACGGCTGCTGAAAGTCAGGTGATTCAAAAAAAAAAAGAAAAAAAGTGGAAATCTGACATTGATTTAAAAAACAAAACAAAAAACAAACAAAGAAAACAACATCCATCCTGCAGATAGAAAAGCTTCCCAGTTCATGCAGCCGACATGCTCCCAGTCCATTTCCAGCTGTTTTGGACCTTTCTTGGCACTGAAACCAGTCACATTAATGCACGTGTGGGTCCTGATTGAAGCTCTTTTCAAAATAAAACACACACTCACTTTCTGTCAGTGGGATGGAGATGATGACGCCGTTTCCGGTCCCCACCCACAGGCGATTTCCGCCGATCAGAAGGGCCGTGATTCGGACAAAAGAGAAGCCCAGCTTGCCGGTGCCTGTTGACGACAAGCAGGGTGTCGCATCTAACCTCCTAAAATTGTGAGACATAGTTAGAGAGAAAAAAAAAAAAAGTCTCACCCAGCATCTTGCTGACGTACGGCTCGATGTCCACATCCTGGAGGTGCTGGTGCGTGTGCGCGTGGTAGAGGCGCAGCGTGGAGTCTAACCGGATCGACACCCACACGCCGTCGCCGATCCACGCCAGCTGCCGCACTTGGCTCTCCCGGCGAGGGTGGGCGTCGAAGGATTTCTGCGGCGAGAGCGTCCACGATGTGACTCAATGCACGATGAAAAAAAATTAAAAAGCCAAGAAAACAAGCGCTTTTTTTTTCTTACTTCGATATGCATGCTCTTGGGCTGGATGACGTGGATTTTGTTCTTGTAGCCGCACCAGACCTTGTCGTGGACCACGGCCATGCAGCGGATGGAGTGATGAGGCCGGCCGAGGTCCATGAGGTGATAGTTGGACAGATCCCACTGGCCGTCTGCAGGAAAAAAAACACAGGCAGAATCCTAAACTCTGACCTCTTTTACGTAAATATTCCCCTGGGTTGGTTAAGAGCCCATCCGATCACCGAGTAGTGATTCAACCAACCAGATGTAACCCCAATTTCTACATTTCTTTGGCTTTTCTATGGCTTTTTTCGGACACGCTACTCAGAAATGTGATCTTTGCTTTTGGGATTCAGGTCAGAACTGTAAGAAAGCAGCAGAAAGTAAATCAAGAATCAATTGTGAACCATCAAGTAACTAATTATTAACAGTTCGTCCTCCTTCCTTCCTTTTATTGGGTTAATGTGTGACACTGACACGCATTGCTGTTTTCATGTGGAAGCCTCGTGACACACATTACAATGATTTCACGATGCAGCTTTAACGGGGCCTCCATTGGCATCAGCATCTATTGCCCTTGATCAACAACAACAACAAAAAAGGAATGGTGCTACCTTCTGCTCTGTGGAATATGGCGAGGGTCCCGTCAGCGAGGGCAACCAGTACGCGACCCTTCACGTGTCTGCAATTAGAAAGAAGAAAAAAAAGGATGTAATGATTTTCCAGTTTAGACTACAAGCTTTTGCAGCCTTGAAGTGTCAGAAAACCAATTGCGTTAATGCGATTCTTACACAAGACTGAGCACGGAATCTTTGAGTTGGATGGAGTGGAGACACTTCTTCCAGTTTCCGACGGCTGAGTGGATGTAAAGCCTTGAGGGGGGAAAAAACATGCGTGTTACACCAGAGCAAACGACTGACTGAGCTCACGTCATGATCGGGATATTTGTGTTTGTGACGCCATTAGTCCTCAACAGCCGAGTTAAAGAGAAAGCGGGCTGTAGTGTGTGTTTGTACCAGCCGTTCTGGGCCCCGAGCCACATGGTGGGGGCCACGCTGGTGTAGTACTTGGCCTCGTCACCGCCATCTTCCGTCTCTGGAGGGACAGACGTTTCCTCTTTGGAATGACCTGTGCCCCTGTGAGGAGAAAAGCAACATAAATACATTTTTCTAATTTGAAAATATGTGTTTTGTATATGAGCTCCTACAGTGAACCCCCGGGCTCCATTTTAGGCCCCCTTATTTTCCCCAGACCATAAACATTCAGCTCCATTTCACCCCCCTCCCACCAAACCTGTATAAATTAACCTTCTCCTTAGTACCTAATTTGATACTTTCTGTTACTTCATTTAATATTAATCATGCGAATAGAAAGCAATCAGTTGTGCAAATGTCACCACGCCTCCCCATTCAAAAGAGTTTTACACAAATACATTTTTAATGGGCAGAAATTATGCTTGCGGTGATTGGCTGCGAGTAAAACCATAGAAACAGTTGTTTGGTTTCTAGATCTGGGTACAAAGAAAACGATTGCAGGTATCACTTGACGGGTGCAGTTTTGATACTACTTGCAACTGGGTTGTCTCGGTCCATGCCACTTTCAAGCATCGCACCCTAGATATTGGTGTTACATCCATCTGATTTTCAAATGGATCTTTCTTTCCAAGCTTTTAATCAATTGTTTGTTTTCCTCTCTTTTCCACGTGCAGCCCCTCCACTCTGAATACCTGTCAGAGGCGTCTGCAGGACGGGGTGGGGGGTCGGTGAAGACATGCTCGGTGAACGGTCCTGGAGGCCCGGACCCCAGCTCTGTGTGGTTAGCCGTCGACTCCGGCACCTCCACGGCCTCCGTGGCTTCCTCGGCTGACTGGGCGGCGTGAATCTTCCCGTTCATGGGCGGCGCGACGGGTGCTAGAGCACAACGAGAGCTGAGTTAAACGCGCAGACTGGCCGCCCGGGGAGCCACTCTCACCTCTCTGCGGTGATACAAAGATACGGGAGCATGTCGGATGTGCCCACCTTGTCCTTTGTCCATTATGGGAGTGTCAGTGCGTGAGGAGCAGTTGCTACGGGCAACACTGCAGTTAGTGGCGCAACCCACTAGCGTGATACCAGCCAACATACCCTCCACGCTGCCAGAGTCTTCTCCTCCCCCCGTACCACCATCACCTGGATCCAACACGATCTCTCCTGCTGGGTAATCACTCTCACTGGCAGCTGCATATCAACGCACACACACACACACACACACGCACAGACACACACCACACACACCCATTCCCACATTAACAAAGAATTACAATGCAGCTGTGACTTTCTATGCGAGGTTTTCACTCTGTCTGACCTGGAACGCTGGAGATGCAGAGGACGTGAGCGTTACACACGTTGAACTGGTCAACCAGTGATCCCGGCTGGTTGGCGTCGATGATCACCACCTTGCTGGCCGGGTGTGTGCTGGTGAGGATCCACACTCGGCTGCTCATGGTGTCCGTTTCTTGGAGCTCTTTCGACTGGATCAGAGGAGCCACAAGGTCTCTTTACCCCAATGTTTCCCGATCTTTTTCAAATGTTTGTTGTGAAGCAGCTGTACCTTCCTCTTCTCCGGGGAGTTGTGCCGGCTCTTCTTGTCGCCCTCTTCCTCCTCTGCGCGCAGGGGGTCGCCTCCGCCTGGCAACGCCTTGACGGGTCCGGACTCTGGGCTGCCCCCCTTCCATCCCGTCAGGTCCACTCCTGCTGCACACCACAACTAGAGCACGTGCAAACACACAGGCAGAAAGGATTGAATCACCAGCTGAGTGGGGGGGTTTAAACCCAAAGGCTCCTCTACCGTAACTCCAGGAATTCTGCAGCATCAAAGCTCATTAAAGGATCTCAAAACTTAAGTTATCATCAGGAAAAGCTGCCTCAGATTAATGCCAAGTTTTTTTTTTTCCCTGTAAGGCTTGATAATCACTTTGACAACATTCCCAAATTGATTTAATGAATTAATGAATGACTTGATATGATAAGAGATATAATTCTGTGATGAGAAGTTAGCTAAAAAGAAAAAATGACTCAAAGATCCCTCTGAATTTTCACCTTTCTGTTGGGGTCCTTCTCCACCAGTGGGCGGCAATACACCGGGACGGGCACATTCTTCATACGGTTATCCTCTTTTTCGTTGGTGGCCTAAAAATTAACGTTATGAGACGTCAGAAGACAATCCGGCGGGTAAATCACCGTCTGGCTCTGCTCACAACATATCCAGTGTTACCGGCCACTAATGAAAACAAAGAGCATTCATTGACTGTTTATGTGCCGTAATCGTGTACGGCACATAAACATGAAAGGAAAAACTCCACTAATGTCACCAATTTGTGGTGTCTGTTGCAATCCGGGGTTATTTTAGACAAGTGCCCTCGGGGAAATTAAAGTTCTAGCAGCAACGGTACAGAACAATAATACAAAAAAGAGATGAAATAAAACTGAAAAGTAGAAAGACTAAAATCTAAGTAATCAAAACTGCAAAAAAAATGAGTAGTCAAACATTTAAATATCAAATTGTTAAGTGTGTAGATCAGTAATATTCTGACCATTATATATTTTATTTTATTTGCCTGCCACTGTCTGGCTGTTTCTTTAGCTTCCCGGGTGTCTCCACCGGAGCAAAACCAAGGGATGTGTTTCTCATATATTATAAATGAGCGGAACAAAATTAAGAGGAGTGACAGGAGAGGCAGCTTCTCCAGTTGTGCAACACACTGCATGGGCAGGCACTGATGATTTGTGATGTTATGATTAAATCTATGTGCGGATTATTGTTTATAAATGCAGTGAAGCACTAAAAAGATAAAATTCCCTCCAAAAAAGAGCTTATAGAGAAATAAATGTGATTAATCACAACGCCTGACCAATAAACAACTAAACAAAAAGCCCCTGAAATGCAAAGAAGCCACCACTTAATATTTCTTTATATGTCAAAAAGATCCTTACTTAGGTTTGTTTTGTTTTTTAAATCAATAAAAACATTTAATATTGAGGATATGATAAACTGTTTTAGAGTGGGTTTTTCCTTTAAAAGTACACCAACAGATGAGCAGTCAAGAGTCGACGACATCATTTTGTTAAGTCAGGCAGGTTGAGACAGACAGAGGTTAAAGGTTAAAAGGTTCTAACAACATGGGAGGGGAAGAGAAAAATCAGCCAGCGTCGACTCCACAGAGACGGGAGTCCTCACGGTGCGCGTGTGTGTGTGCATAGATGTGAGTTATATAAATGACGCTAATTGATATCATGCCTGGAAAATGTCCCCCTTGATTTTCATGCATATCTTCAGCTGATCTTTCGTGGGGGGAAAAAAAAAAGAAACATTCACATGGAGCCGTGACTGCCTCTGTCTGCACGAGGCTGCTTCTACTCTCTCTTTCATCCGTCTCCGTCTTCCAGTTCTACCAGAGTCGTGGCTTTCCAGGGGGGAGTTAGAGGGAGGGGTGAGCCGTGAGAGGGGGAGGTGCATGCTGGGGGCTCTGTCGGTCTCACTTGCCTGTTGTCTCTTCAGCGGGCTGTCCTGAGCGCTGTCCGTCTGACCACCAGTCTGTGGGAGACCAGAGTTAGAGCCACCTGCCTACCAACAAACTCTGGACCTCCAAGTGCACGGACGCGACCGCTGCGACTGCCAACGTCTTCGCCATGAAATTATGTTTTGTTTTGGGGTGTTTTTTGCCTGAGATCAAAGAAAGAGCTCAGACAGGCTTTTTTTTTCCTCTTTTCCTGCCAACGTCCCTGTTATGTCTGTGAACCATAATCCTGAATTCTTTCCTTTATGTGGCCAAAACTTTTGTTGACAGTAACAAAAGATATTTTATAAATGTATATATAAATGTATGCCTAGAGCTGATGGAATTATTTCAAGCGATCATCCATTCTAAACTAAATTTCAGTCAATAATTTCTCCCCTTTAATAATAATTGGTGTTGTTTTGAATGTGCCCAAATCCCCTGCAACATTCTCCTTCATTCAGGTGACTGGCACACACACACCTGGCAGGCCATTTTTTGGGGGGCGTCACCCACACATTTAGCTCCGTTGCTCTTACCATGAATGCACGATCCTTCGTTGTACCTCATTGCAAAGATGACTAATCAGGCTTTCCAACGGTATAAAATAAAACACCAATTGGAAGAGACTATTGACTGAAATAACATTTCTGTACTTTTTTGAGGAGTCTATATTTAATCCTTTGTAAACCTATGAGGAAATAATGGTCAGACATTTGAGTTTTCCATTGACAAGATTGTCGATTGTGTTTCTGCGCCCTAAAGTTGGACCAGACATTTATGTGTTTGCAAAATGTGTAAATGGGAAGATAGAGGAGGCATCACTTTCTTGTGTCTGAAGTTCGAAGTAAATCGTGACTGGCAGATAAACAAAGCTCTGTATTATCAAAATTCTGCCTCAGTGATCAAATTCATACTTGGCATTTCATGACCGAGAGAACCTTGAGGCGGCTGCGTGGTTTCCATTTATTCTCAGTCTGGACAGGATCGTTTGTCTCAGCCTGATTTATACTTTTTTGCCTCTTATTTCTCCTAAAGGGGAAGTTTGGAGAAAGTGGCCACAACTCGGTTATCTCCAAAGATAAATCTGCATCAGTTGCTCACGAAACAGTGTTTCTAAGAGCTCATTGTTGTCAATTTCATACACAATTTTAAAGATTTTCTGAGTTTCACTGGTGTTAACAGCATGTGGGAGAATTTAGCCTAGAATGCTTTCTGATAGACATTCCCCCGGAATTTCATAAAGTCTTATAATGTGATGTCTGATGCAGCCAGGGAATCTGTGAGTGTGTGTGTGTGTGTGTGTGTGTCTACCTGTTTGAAACGTGACGGCACACTCCAGCCGCAGGCCTGCATGATGCCGTCATCGCGGCGCATGTGCTCGCGGACCTGCCGGTACTGTTCACGCCGCTGCTCTCGGCGGGCCAACAGTGCCGAGTCACTAAGGAGAGACGCAACACCGTTACTGGCCAGTCTGTGAGCAACGGGAGAGAAGAAAGGAGAGAGAGAGAGAGAGAGAAAGAGAGAGAGAGAGAGCGAAGCGTTAGCGGCCGGCCAGCAGCGAGAGATAGAAGAAACTCAGAGGAGGAAGCAGCAGAGGAGTTAGAAGCAGCTCAGGTGAGGCGACTCATCTCATCGCACTTAACTGCAGCAGCACTTTGGTGGGAGATAAATAAAGCTGACTGACGAACCAACTTGCTTTCAAATCTGTTACTGTCACACACATTTAATACTTAAAATCAGGCCAAGGTGCACAGCGGAGGCCGCATTCACTCTGGTAAATAACCTCATCTAACTTACTTGTCACACTTTGGAAGCCGGGGCTGACTACATTTTCAAATCCTCACTTAAAATCAGTTGTTGAAAATCCGTAAAAAAACGTAGCTTAAGGGAAGATTTCCCAGCAAATGTACTTTGATGTATCATTATAAGACTCAAAATAGAGATAACATATTGCCCATCCCTTAATTAATAATTGCACATTTATGTACAAAGAACATGTTTGCCACACTGACTAATAAGAGTCATTCATGCAGTATTAATAAATAAAGCCTTTTAGCGTATCAATTCATTGTATTTGGATATTACGCTGTATTGATTGTATTTTCCCTCCCTGTGATAGTCACACCACATTTCTCTCCTTCTTGTCTGCATGTCTGAACGGGCAGGGCTGTAAATCTTCACATGTCTCTGCTGCCAAATTAGCATAAGCGAGCCAAAGCGCTCAGGAGCAGTGAGGGATGTAGTGGGGAGGGTA
>CAESWR010002529.1:109599-123095 GCA_903171835.1 Mullus surmuletus | reverse complement strand
TGGATTGACAGCGTCTTGGTTTGGTACCGTGCCCCCCCACCACCCCCGGGGGGGGCTTCGGCAGGGTTGCACTCCGGGAAGAGGCGAAGTTGCCACAGCATCCCGTGAAGCGTCTCTCCGAGAAGTCTCCGTCCACAACTTCCATCAACATCACAGTTTAGAATGGCACTCTTTTTAAAAAAAAAAGATCTGTTAAGGTTTTGGAACTGCCGTTATTAACTGGACTTAGTCAAACATGTATTAAAAACAGCATGACAGACAGGGATCAGAGAGAGTGTTTGTTTTTGTGAGAATAAAAGAAGGGAAAGGGTTTCACTGCATAGAGATGATTTGGTGTTACATATTATCCGCAGAAATATACTAATTTCTGGAACTGCAAGAAAAAAGTAGTGGCTTTTTAAATAGAAAACCTCAAAGCAAATTGTGCCGTTCATTCATCATCCCTATGTCACTTCCATGTTGATGCGCTCTGAGTAAATCGCAAAAACTAGAGATGACTCGAAGCGCTCAGACTTTGTTGACATCAAAAGAGAGCAGCGTTTTGCCCCCCCCCCCCCACCTGGTCTCTGTCATTGATGGAAGAGAGGCTTGACTGAATCATGTACCGTGTGAAAGCCTCTGTTTTGGCCTCACTATCACCTTTCTCGGGGCAAAGGCATTTGGGTGCAAACGCACCACAAATCCTATTTGACAGACAGCAGCCAGAAAAAGTGCATCTTCATCACTCACAAGCATTGACTCATAGTCAACACCAATATCGTTGCTGACTCACCCTGTTGGTTTTTTATTTTTCATCAGTGTAATTATGTTGTACGTATACGGTGGGCAGTAGATCTTCTCAGTGATATTCTCGCAATACCTGATTTCTCTTGCTGCTGGAAAAGAGAAAGTGAGCACGATCATATCAAAACATATTTAGATCAGTCTAGAGTCGAATGGTCGACCAGACAAGCCCTTCTTATTTTGATTTGATGCTATATTGGCACACATCTATTTTGAATGAGCCATCTAGGTTAGTGCTTATGAGCCACACAGACAGATTTGCATTTTGTAAATGAACATCCATTTTGGCTGAAAATTGTCAGCATAGCGCAGCTCTGCAGCAGCAGCAGCAGCTACCTTTGTGTTTGTGTTGAGGCCTCCTGGCATGGTGCTCTCTGTGCTTGGGAAAACTTGGCCGTTTGAGCTGACTACGAGTTGGTTTTGGACCTGTGCACTGGAGACACTAGGCCACGGGGGATTGATTGCTTTTCCTGCTTCGTTGCCAAAGCTTAAAACCCCCAGGAGGGGAAACTCTGCAGGTTGTGTGCCGTTAACGGCAGTGGGTGGCTTTCTGTTCTCTGACTCAGCCATCTCCAAAAATGACGCACCTCAGAAATCCCAAAAAATCCTGAGTGGTCAACCAAACATTTTTACTGCGATGTTGTGGTACTTGTGTTTTTTACTGCAAGTGTTTTCGAGACTGATGGATTTGTGGGTTCCGTTTCTGTGTAACGCAGGGGCAGAGAATGGCTCGTCCTCCCATGGGGCGGTGGGGCAGTCGGGGCCCGTGGCTGGCTCTGCAGGGGTAGTGTCCAAGAGCTCCAAGGGCCAAGGGCCCGCCGAGAAGGAGGAGCAGGCGGGGAATCAGAAAAGGGCCCGTCGGCAATGGGAGTCCTGGAGCGCCGAGGACAAAAACAGTTTTTTTGAAGGGCTCTATGAGGTAAATCACCGCAAACAATGTTTAAAAACCTGTGGCATTTGCTTTTATTGCATTTTTATTTATTTTATTTGCTTGGTTTTGACATCTGACGCTCACCTCCAGCATGGGAAGGATTTCGAGGCAATTCAGAACAATATTGCAATGAAGTACAAGAAGAAAGGCAAGCCCGCCAACATGGTGAAGAACAAGGAGCAGGTTCGCCACTTCTACTACCGCACCTGGCACAAGATCTCCAAACACATCGACTTTGCCAATGGTGAGCTTTCGTTTCTCTCTCCTACTCCAAATGCAGTTTCCCTCATAACAACATGCCACTTTAAGCATCTTGCTGTGTCCTGTTGTGCCCATTTAAGCTGCTTTGGTCAACATGGCCGTCATACGTGTTCTGTAGATGTATGAAAAGAAGCTTCTGTTTGAATTATTCACTCTATGGAACTGTTCTAGTTGTAGAACCTATTTGTTCAGAAGTCTTTATTTATTCATGCGCATGCCTCTCCAAACAACTGCTGCCAGAGTACAACAAAAAGTGTGAATTGGGAGAATATGATTATTTCCACCATAAGGTGGTCTACAACAATTCTCACACCGATGTTTAGAAAAAGACTTTGTTATGCCAGGCGACTCTGTCCCCAAAACACGCAAAGGAATTTCCCCAGATAAGTACGAGCCCCTCTCCCCTACAAAACCCCTCAATATCGCAAACCTGTTATCTTCATGGTGCATACAGTATGTGCATGCCTTGACTGACTTGTCTCGCCTCTCTCTGTCTCAGTTTACTCCAGAGTGTTGAAGAAATCCTCTCAAGAGCTCTACGGCCTTATCTGCTACGCTGAACTCCGAAAGAAAGTCGGAGGACGTAAGTGACGCCTGCCCGCGCGTTGCTGTGCACGTCTTCTTGTTTGTGTGCCGGTGTTTTGTTGCTTTGAGCAGTTGTTGTTTTTGGAGGAGAGATGAGGGATGTGATTAAATGCTGCATCATGCTCCCAGCCATGGGGGATGGCAGCTCCTAGGGGACGATGTTGTAAATGGCTGTTTGGCTTTTGTGTTTTGTCTCTTGACAGTAATGGATGATAAGAATGTGGCAAAGCTGAACGAACTCATCCAGCAGGGGTAAGTTGGTGGTGAAAAATAAACAACCCTTGTAATCAACTATCACGCTTTGCTAAATTCACATTAAAATGCCGGAAAAGCTGTGTCTACACGGGACCGACATTTATACTGTTTTGACTTGCACAAAGACGGATTCACTTTGATCCTCATTATGGCAGATTAAATCATAGTATCCAGGGAGCTGTAAGCCTATTAGGTGGGATGCCCATACACTCAGTCCTGATGGTTCGCAGATTTTGTTTGCTTTCATTTGTCCAGGAAAAATCTGTAATCGGGAAGTCCTGGACAAAATATGACAAGTACCATGGAACCCGCTCGTACTAAACAAACCACCCGTTTCATGTTGTGGAGATCAACAAAGGTAGTCATTTTCAGGGCCAAATGTCACAGAATCGTCATAGAACTGTTCGTGTAATCTCATTTGTCACCATGTGTGGCCTGCGTGGTTGAAAATTTTAGAATCAGACGGAGGACAAAATTGGATGACTTGCAAGTTCCCATGCTAATTACAGAGTTACGAAATGAATCAGGTATTTTCTGCCTGTCTGGCATCTGCATTAACATGCACTTTAGTTGATCCCATCCCGTGTATCTGTCCCATACCTGTGAAACCTGTACACATACATTCTGTGCCTTCTGGTAAATCAGAGTCACCAGGCATCTTTGACACTCTCGTAATTCATATTTCTATGGGAACTATGTGTACTTTTGAAATGTTCACAGACTGTGTCATATAAACATTACCATGCAATTGAATATATACTCCACAATATATACTCTACTATTTCCAGCAACACAGCGGCGCCCCAGTGCAGTCCAGGACACATATGCAGCCCAGACACCTACAAATGTAGTCAGAGCTTTCAGCTGCCAGTGCATCATCTTGGCTGCTGTTGTATCTTCCCTCTGAGCTGTCAGCTTGTGATCACCTTAGATGCTTGTTAATACCAGCTTTGAACAGATAGTGAATTTCTCTAAACTGACAGTCGGAGATCATGGTGCTAAATAAAAAGGAAAACGGATCAACAGCTGGAACAGGAAATGTCACCGACTGATACTCGAGGCAAAAAATATAGTCTTAAAGCGAGTTGAATCATCATGTCTGGCAGTTTCACAATCATCATGTCCAATCATCACGAGCATGAACATAATCTCACTCTGCATGGCTGCCGCATTCTGCGATTTTTAATCCAGGCTTGTCCTTGTCCAGTTATTCAGGATATTCTGAAGTGATAATGTGAAAGTTGTAACAGGGAAGTGTGGAAGGAAATGAATCATTTTCGAGTTCAAAATTTCACGACATTTGTTTTTTTCTTGTCCAGAGCCACCACGGTGCGCTCCAAAGGGAGGAACCTGAGAATCAAAGCACCCATGTGCCGTGCACTAAAGAAACTTTGTGACCCAGATGGTGAGTATGTGCACTCACAGACACCCAACACACACAAACACACACACACACACACACAGACACCCACACCGGAACCACAAACACACAGGCACGTTCGACACAAACAAACACCCATGCCGAGAACACGATCCGCATCAATGGTTGAGGCGCAGGATTTGTGGGGGCGGAGCTTTGGCAATAACAACGGCGATGTGTGGGCTAGAGGTGTTTCCATGGTAACAGAGGACGAGGAGGAGGGACAGGAGGGAAGGTGACTCCTATGACTATTTGTTGTATGATCAATACTTCACCCGCCAAAGTTGGAGAAGCGTGCCTGAATCCCACTTCTTGTGTCTGTTAAAGATCTTCTCATTCAATCCCGTTGTGGTGTGCTCCAGAAAAACAGATTTGCGGAGGAGACGTACCTTTATTTAATCTTCTGTTTTGTCTTTCTTGCAAGTCGATCCATAAAACATCTTGTATAGTAATTTGTATTGCACAATTCACTCTTTTGGTGAGAGGTTCAGGCAAGTCTACCTGTTCTAGTTTTTTAAATTTCTATCTCTTTGTCACAGAATCCCACAGACTGGACTTGTCTCACTCCCTTTTTTGTCCCTGTGGCCTCAAAGCGAATTGGAGGGAAAGCCTCTCTCTGAACCCTGTTGGAGTTTGTCAGTCAGTCTCACCGACGCTTTCATGTCCCTGCAGGTGTTAGCGACGAGGAGGACCAGAAGCCGGTGCGTCTACCCTTGAAAGTGGCAGTGGAGCTCCAGCCGCGTAGCAACTATTCATGGGCCCGTGTTCAGACTCTAGCACACAACCCCCGCCTCAGGTTTGACTCTTTTTTTTTTTTTTTTGATGTCCAACATGAGTCTACAATCCAAAAAAACAACCCACAAAAACACCACAATAAACTATTAATAATTAACTTCAAATGCTATCTGCGTTTATGGCTTACAGAATTATGTTTTATGCTGTCACACAAATGGTACGCTGCTAAGAGCTGTCAAAATTCTTCAACATTTTTCCATCATTTAAAAACATTAAATTTCGTCAGAATTTTAAGTTTTATTGTATAAACAGTTTGCAGTCGTTGATGTGATGTGAGATCTAATTGTTCTTGCTTGTGAGCCTGGAAACTCACTTCTTAAATCCAACATTTGCACCCTTTGACCTGAGCGGTTTGTAAACACCTTTTTTTGTTGTCTTTTCCTACTCAGAATGGTGGTGGAGCTTCACAGGAAAGTCTCCAGTCTCATTGAGTATCTGAAACAGAAATGGGCGTACCACGACCAGCGGATCGTATCCTTCACATACTGCAAACGGCACATTACATCGAAGAATGGAAGTAGAAAATTTGTTGTGGCATGTTAGTTAATAGTTTTGACACCTTATTACATTTTTGCCATAGATTATCTGTTATATCTGTTCAGGATCAAATTCATTTAGTTTCCATCTGAGTTATGTTAGTGTCCTTAACCCAGATGCTTTCAGCTGAAGAGTCTAATGGAGAGGGAGGCTTTGGAGGGCGGTCAGTCCAGCACAGCCTCTCCCACCAAATCCCAGCCGGAGGAGCTCTTTCTTTTCCCGGCTGAGAGCAGCACCTTGACCACTCTCCCCGGAGTGGCACGCGTGGTCCACTCCAAGGCCTCGTGCACCGTACACTGGCAGGAGAGCGGCAAGAGTCGGCCGAATGCCAAGGAGCTCCCCGCCGCACAGATCTTAGGCATTCACACTGCTGCGCCCCCTCGGACCGCCACCAAATCTGCAAGAGGGAGTGCAGCAGCAGCAGCAGCCGCCTGCAATCATGTGACTGCATCCAGTGATACTCGTCGAACTGAGCCTCTTAACACTGAGCTCTCACTGGACACTTCTGTGAAGGTGGAGGAAAAGAAGCTACTGTCTGCTTCTGCACCCGGTTCCACTCAGCAGGCGGCGGCTCCCGGGGAAGACGGGAGTGGGATGGGAGCTATTGAGGGGAACAAAACTGGCACTGGCGCAGAGGCCAGTGGCAGCTTAGCAGCGACCAAAACAATGGACAAACTGTGTAGTGCTGCAGAGAGCTCATCGGAGCAGAGCAGAGAGGAGCAGAGCGCCAACACCTCCTCACCAGAGGCCGGTCAGACTCCTCCACCAAAGCCTTCAGTGGCCAGCTCAGAGGAGGGGGCGCCACTGGGCTCGGCCCCGGCCTCGGCCCCAGCAGCCAAAGAGAGGACTATTGAGCAGATCCGAGAAGACGGCTGGTGTGCCCGTGATGCCGAGAACGTAACCCTGGCCGAGCTCTACCTTATGTTCGGAAAGCCTGGCAAGCTGCAGCTGGAGTATGAGTGGCAGTCGGCCGCGGCGTCTCACGGCAGCCACGAGAATGGACAAGCTTTGACACCGTGCAATTCCAAGAGGAAACAGCGTGTGCTGCAGTGTCTGCTCCGACTGGTGGCCACGGAAGTCAATCCAAAACCTCTGGTAGGAATGACTTTCAGCGAGATAAGTCGAAATGCTGTTGCTTTAGTGCTGACTCATTGTGAGAAATGTGATTTATCGTAGTCGCATGGATGGAGAACACAAACGATGATTATTATGTTACACAATCTCTCGGTTCCACCTGTTAATATGTCCCACTCCCCTCCAGGCTCCGGAGCTGTGCTCCACAGCCACGTCACCACTCAAGACGTCCCAGGAAGAGCAAAACCAGGCCCTCACCCCTCCAGGAAAAGGGCCCATAGCAGGCGTGCGCAGCCCCAGCTGTGGCCGGCAGCAGGCCTCTGTCCGGGGGGGGAGGCTGCACGTGCCCAATGTCGGGGGCTCAGGTAAGAGCCGCACTCTCCCCAACACCTCCAATTAGAATAACTAATGTGTGATATTACTTATACCCTGTTCTTGTTCCCGTCCTCTTCAGGCGTGCGTAACCTTCCTCGCTCGCTGATGGGCGTGACGGCAAGCGCTGATTCGGAAGGCGGCGTGTTTGCCGTCCCCACCACGCTTCCTCCCAACAGCTCCCGCCATAACAGAATGTTCTCCCCCAACAAGGAGGCTGAGCTGGCTTTGAGGCAACAGCTCGACTCCATCAGTGTAAGACACGCTGCCATGTAGATATTTGACACCACATCTATTCCACTTTTAAAAGCAGCTTCTCATTCATCTTTCCCTTTTTTTCTATTTTCAGATGCAGTCCGATCTTTTCCTCTCTAAACCAAGAAAACCGCGGAACAGACAACTTCGGAAACCCCTTGTTGTCCAGGTGAGTTGTTTGGTACTCTCAAAAGTGTGAGTGAGGATCTGTGAAGTGTTTGGGTCACTGAGACAACAACGTCTGTTTTCCTTTCTGTCCACAGCGGACTTTACTACCACGGACAACTGGAGAGTCTCCTCAACATGTCTGCTCCTTCTCGATCCTCTCCAACTCCTCTGCCACGGGTACAAAAACTGCTCACTGTTGCCACATTGATGTCGTTTGAGCGACAATATAATTATGACAATTCTCTTTATGACTTTAAGTATGACCGTTGTCTTGTCTAATGGTGCATAATGCCCAGTGTCTAATCTCTTCCTCTCTCACTTCCTGCTTTTTCCTTCCCACCAGGAACTGGATCCTTCCGGCCAATCCAAACCCGGCTGGCTCCTCCCACCCGCCCCCTCCAGTCGAAAACTTCCCCTGCTGCCTCAAGCACTGCAGCAACCAGCCAGCTCTCCAGTATGTCTTTTTAGAATATAGGTTTAATTTTTTCTTTTTTTGTTTTCTCACCTTTTTTTTAGACACATGCATGACGAAATAGAAAACAGTTCCATATTTTTGACATAATTTTCAGTATGTCATATATGATTGCACCTCCAGTTTTCATAACATCTTACATTTACTCTCCTGGGTAAGTGTTGTTGTTCTTTGAGAAACTGCTCCCGGTTTGCTAATATTAGAAAAATCATTGGCATCCTAACTCCGACATGCTTTCCAGTAATGTGAAAAGGCTCTTCTTCTACTCAGAGGGAAAAGGAAAAATACACTCTCTTAGGGGAAGAACCTACATTTTTTTTCCACTTTATTTATTAGTTTTCACATTTGAAAATGGGACAGCATATATGCAGTAATACAAGAAAGTGAACTCCTGCCCCCCACCCCAGGGGACAAGCTGAGAAAAAAGTACATTGACAAAAAAAAGAAGAAATTAAATGAATAGACATTGTATCATTGACAGAAACAATCAAAACAAACAAACGCACACACTCAAAAAACTGACAAAAAGCACAAGAGTGTGAATGAAAAGATGCCATATAAATGACACAGAACAAAACCTTATACTTGTTACCAATGTTGACACACTAGCTGCATTAGGATGTCGTAGATTTCTAACTTCAGGAGTTTCAGTGTATCTCTAACTCAATGTTTATAGGAGGGCAGGGCAGTGCTTTTTCAATTTAGTAAAATGATTCTTCTCGCTAAGAGGGTGACAAAGAACCTACACTTTTCACTTCCACCGTCTTACTGCATGCTGTTTTTACTTTCCGCTTTGATTTTCCAAAGATATATTTTCACTGGCTAATGTGCAGATGTTCCTCCTCCTCCTCTTCTCTCAGGTGCCATTGACATGGCAGCCAAGTCCGCCGGCATCATCCCCGCAAGTCCCTCTCGGGAGCTGGATTCTCCCGCTGAAGAAAACACTGCGCTGCTCGCTGCCCCTCGGATTGTGGATGCCAAAGCAGACACGCTCCTCGAGCACAACAGCATCCCAGAGGTCAGACGGGCATGCATGCTCATTCACGCCCGCACACACACACTAGCACACACACACATCATGACTTTTGTCGGTGTAACTCCCTCCTCTATTAGTCACATTGTTAAGACATTCGACACGATTAGAATTAAAAAACTGTGTGATTATGCTCAGTAATAACGATAATATGAAAGCTGTTGCAATTTGGCTTCACAACAGTACAAGTAACTGGTTGAATGCGAGAAATACTGTCTGACATTTAAGTGGGTGGGATCAACTATGAGTATAAAGCTACCCTGTCAGGGAGGGTCCAGGGTCTCGGGCTGTTAAAGAGCGGAAACAAGGCACATTTTTATTTTGGTGTAGTGGAAAGAGAATCTAACAAAACCCTCCTTTGACGCCTTGTTTCCACAGAATGGTCTGCCTCCGCCGCCAGTCACTCCGGCGGACAGTGGCGACTCTCTCCTCTCTCCACCCAGCGTGGCCTCGCTCCTGGACATCTCCCTCCCTGGACCCCCTGAAGAGGCTCTGGCCCCCGGAGAACCTCAGACGCACATCAGCGACTCCATCATCGAGCTGGCCATCAACTCGGCCCATTACGGTGTGTTGGCATGTCGACGTCACATGCTAAAAGTGACGACGGGGGTCAGATTTATTGTTTCTTTTAATAAAAGGTCATGTGGGTAATGGTGGTCCGTTGTGGTACAGGTGAGGAGGCGGCGCTCTCTCCAGCCAAGCTGAGCAACAGCGACGGCTCCAAGCTGTTGGCCTCGTCTCCTCCGGTCAGCCCGTCACGAGGCTGGATCCCGTCGCCGAGCCACGACCCCCAGTGGTACCCCAGCGACTCCTCAGACTCCACGCTGGGATGCCTCCTGTGTAAGACTGTCTGCCTCTTTCACAAACAGATACTGTTACACCAAACTCTTTTAATCATCATTCACTGTGGGCTCAATTCGAACAAATCTCAAAGAAAGTGGTTTATAAAGAGGGTAGTTTTTATGATCTCTGCTAGGGATGTCCTGATACGATATTGATATCGGATCAGAACTTCTATGTAGAATATTCTTATGTTTAAGGTTAGCATTTATGTAACCCATTGGTTTATAATAAATGGGTAATTTTTTTCTCATACCTACTGTTGCTGACTATTGTTCTCTGTTTGAGTAATATTACTTGATTGAGCCTTTTCTAGCATTCCATACTACAGAATAAGTAATAAAAGTACTGCTGAAATTGTATCGGATTGATATCGGTATCTGCCAATACTCAAGGCTGCAATATCGGTATCGTATCGGAAGTGAAAAGGTTGTATCGGGACAAGCCCTAATTTCTGCCCACTTTGTGTCAGCACAAATCTTGTTCATATGATGAATGATGATGATGACGTAAAATGTTGTGAGAATTAAAGGAGTGACACAGCAGCAAAATCTTTTTTCGCTGATGACCTTACCTCCATTTACCATTTCTCTCCTTCACTCTTCCTGTAGCCAGCATGGTGTCTCCTGATAAGGGGAGGCGGAGCACTCTAACCCCCTCTGGCCCCTCCAGCGGCACGGCTTTGCTTGGTCCAAGCCTCCTAGACTGCAACTCCCATGATTCCTTTCAGTCCCGTGGCCTTCCTGATGTGGCAGAGGTAAGTCAAGGCTACAACTCTGGAAAAAATGTTCCACATCGTTTTATTAACTTTGTTAAGGATCATATTTAAGTCAAGTCAGTGAATTAAAAAAAGTTGCCAGTTGCCCGGTTGCCACAAACAACCAGGAAAGGCAGCAGGGTTTCACTGCATTGAAAGCTTCCCGGGTTGTTCCTGCAGATGGACACTCAGCTTGCGTGTATGATGAGCGAGAGCAGCGTGGACTACATCGCTCGCTTCAATGACCTGGCTCAGGAGCTCGCCGTGACCGAGCCCTCCATCCCGCCGCCCTGACGAGGAGGAGAAAGACACCGGCTCCGCTGACCCGCCGCTATCTGGAGGACATGAGTCGCCGAGTGACGTGAGGTCTAGAGTGTTGCCTCATGCTACATTGGAGGAAAGACCAATCCCACAAAGCCATCCCTGTCCTGTTTGTAAAAGTGCAATAATTATGGTGAAACTTTTTTTTTCCTTTAGAGCCGCATTGTTCAAAGCGAGTTAGTAATGCGTTGGTTTCACTGAACTGTTGGATTTGGTGAAATGCCCTTTAAAAACACTTTTGAAAACAAAAACAAAACAAATGCGTTTACAAAACGCAACCTCATGTACAGGAAAATACTATGCCATATCTGAACAAAAGATATTTTCACTGATCTTGTACGTCTCTTCCTGCTCTGTGCGTGTGTATGTATGTGTGTGTGTGTGCGTGCGTTTGTCCACCTTTTACTCCGATTAACCCCGAAAAATGTGGAGATCCACCAGTATGCAGTTCACAGCCCAGCCGGAGGAGGTTGAATGTAGTCGTCGAGATGCTCCTGCTCAGTTGTTAGTGTGTCACCGGTGGCAAAGGTGGAGCACAACATAGTAGGGCATGTTGCCTTTAGTTTTACACACTCTTCATCTTCATCAGCCCAGTATTATCGATTCCATTTTAAAAGGAAAACGTGTGTGTGCGTCTGTGTGCGTGTGTGTGTAAAGAGGTTCCTCAGTTTGTATGCAGTCAGGTGCAAAATGGCAGCTTTAGCTGGTTGACTACATTTGGTAGATGCGATCATCGCTTCAAATCATACTTAGTGGCAGTTGTTTTGCCATTTCAAAAGAAAGGTTGAATAATGAAAAAAGATTGTTGCACAGGTCAAATAATTACACACAATCCTGTTTCCTGTGCTTGGATATGTTTTTACATCGCTGTTGTTCATCCTAAACATGAACGTTCGAATTCTTTGGCATTGTCGTTATTAGTGTGGGAGCTCCACCTCCTCTAAATTGAATTCCGACCCACCTGTGCCCCGGCACTTGTTGCCTGCTGTCCCAAATCAAAACAACGGCTCAAGCTCACGACATGACCAGAACTTCGATGTCAAAGAGAGCAACCGTGCTTACACGCATCCTCATTCAGGATTAGAAATGTTCCGAGTGCCTCCAAAAGCTCACTTTAGCGTTACACACTCCATTGAAACTCAACAAGATCAAGCCATTAGTTTGTAATCAAACACTAAAGCCATAGTTAACACTCTTTTTATTTGAAAGGGCTTGTAAGTCTTTTAACTCACTAACTTTAACGCCTCTGGTTGTGTCTGATACACACGTTTTCCCATTCGACGGATTCTGGATGATAATGAAGCACCAGGGCTAAAGTCAGTGACGTCGGACCTTGAGGCCTCTCGTGTGATGACTTTTGAAGTACTCTTGAGTGACAGCGGCATCCGAATTTTCTCTGTGTAGTCGTTTACAGCAAACACACACATACATTAAATTCAGGTGATCTCTGAATATCAACTAACCAGCATTGTCGGTGTGAACATTGTCTGACCAACGTGTTTAACTTCATATCTGTGAGTGTAAATTCTCTGAGAGTTTTTGATGGGCACAGCTAGCAGTGAGGGGCTTCACAAAAGCTCTTGTGATGTTTGTTCATTCGGTGAGAAGAGAGGCTCGATCTTCTCACAGTAGACTAATAAAAAAGGAAAACAATAACGATGGGTTCTTAATAAGAATAAGGAATAAACAGCAGGTTTTTATCTTTGAATTTGGCACGTTTTTTGTTTATTTTTTTCCTTTGAAGGATTTATTTGTACAAATGGCAATTCCAGTATTCACTTTTGCTTTTGTAACATAATGTAAATTGTTATTTGGACTATTTATTGTTAACATTTCAGAAAGGTGTTTCTGTTTAACTTAATATCAAGATGTTATCTAAAAAGGAAAAACCTGTTGTTTGAAAATTTCAGTTTGTAAAAGGTGTTTTTATTCCTGTGTATAAAGATTACAAAAAAGATGTTTTTTTTGTATTTTGTGGTTTAAAAAACCTCAGATGTTGTCTTTTAAATGCTCCTTGTGAGAAGCAGTTACTTCAGAGGAAATACAGAAAGATTTAATGAATTCCTTCCTTATCACATCCTGCTCAAATATCCTTTAAGATCTGCTTTCATAAAGGAAATTTGTGCAACAATAGATTTAACCCTCTCAGGTCCTATTCAAAAAGGTGCAACATCTACTTTTTTAGTTGGAACATATTAGTTGTACTCAGTACAATTTTATGAGATTATTAAATCAATCATTCATCTGCTGCAATTGTGAAATCTCATTTTATGTATGCCAATAATGTTCCTTATTGGGTTTGGGCCCTATGATCAATAACACTTTCCAACATTATTCTGAGGACGAAGATTTGCCTCATAACCAAAAGCAGTGAGAAGCCGTTATAAAGTATTTACAAGATAATTTATTTCACACAAGACAAGTCTGCATTTCCTCATGTCCATGTGGCATCCAGGTGACACTTGACTTCATATTTTTGGTCCATTTTGCCTAAAGGGATTCCCCGTTTTATTCGCTTTTAGGTCTGTGCTCTTTGCGAGCGCGTGAGGACATGAGTTTAAAGAAGAGCGCCGGCCAGATCGTGCGGAGGTAGATGGCCACAGTGGGCAGGGGTCCCGCCAAAACCACGTCTTTGCT
>CAESWR010002529.1:20798-34900 GCA_903171835.1 Mullus surmuletus | reverse complement strand
GGTGTTAGTAGTAGGGTGTAGTCTTATTTGTGTTAAGCTTTTGTTTTTGATGCCTGTTGCACTTCTGATATTGTGTCTTTATTTGCATGCATTTTTATTTTTATAGGTTATCTATGGAGACACAGACTCCGTCATGGTGAAGCTCGGTGTCGCCACAGTGCAGGAGGCCATGACAATAGGCAAGGAGGCGGCAGAGTGGGTGTCGTCCCATTTCACTCCACCCATCAAACTGGAGTTTGAGAAGGTGCCACTGAAATAACACCAGGCAGTCATACTGCTGAGCTTTAACTCTGGAAAAATGGTTTGAGCTTATTGTTGCTCATGAATAAGAGTCCTTTCATCTGCAGGTGTACTACCCATACCTGCTGATCAACAAGAAGCGCTACGCAGGCCTGTATTTTTCCTCCAGCGCCAACACACACGAGAAGATGGACTGCAAAGGCATTGAAACCGTCCGCAGAGACAACTGCCCCCTGGTGGCGAATCTTATAAACACTTGCCTGCAGCTGATCCTCATCGACAGGTACAACACTGATTTCTTCTTTTGGCCCTTAGAAACTTGATGCTCAATTATTGGATCGCTCTTAAGAGGTGAACTGCGAAGGTAATCACAGTGGGCGTGTCTTTAGGGACCCTCAGGGAGCCGTCGCCCACGCCAAAGAGGTGATCTCCGACCTGCTGTGCAACCGCATCGACATCAGCCAGCTGGTCATCACCAAGGAGCTGACGCGCACGGCCCAGGAGTACGCCGGCAAACAGGCACATGTGGAGCTGGCCGAGAGGTCCGATCAGTGGGGATGTTCCGAGAGCTATTTTTAAAAAACTGAAATACAGGGGAAACATCTAACGTCTCATGTGCATCTACAGGATGAAGAAACGAGATGCTGGCAGCGCCCCCAACCTGGGGGATAGAGTCCCGTATGTCATCATTAAGGCTGCAAAGGGCGTGGCAGCGTACATGAAATCAGAGGTCTGTTTTTACTCCCTCCCCCCACACACACACACACACACACACAAAATCACATCTGAACTCCCAATGAATTGTTTTTTTTACTGTTGCTCCCTAAGGACCCCATCTATGTGCTGGAGAACAACATTCCCATTGACACACAGTACTACCTGGAGCAGCAGCTGTCCAAGCCCCTGCTGAGAATATTTGAGCCCATCCTGGGAGAGAGCAAGGCCGAGAACATCCTCCTCAGTGAGTCCACACACAACCTCGCACCCGTCCTCAACCTTCAGACGACTCCCTGGTGGTTGGAGCATAACTGAGGTTTTGACGTCTTTCAGAGGGCGATCACACCCGCTGCAAGACCGTGCTGACCTCCAAGGTCGGAGGCCTCATGGCGTTCGCTCAGAAGAGGAGCACCTGCATCGGCTGCAAAGCTGTGCTGAAGACAGATGGTGTGTAAGCCCTGCAAATTTGAGACCTCCTCAAAGCGCAGCATGCACTCAATTTTGTTTTAAAAAAAAACTTTTGAGTTTTGAGCAGTTGTTGCTGTGTCATTGCAGCGGCTGTGTGTGACTACTGTAAGAAGAAAGAGTCTGAACTTTACCAAAAAGAGGTAGGGGCCAAGATTTGTCCTCCTTTGTTTTTGTTTCAAACACTTGTAGCTAATCTCTTTTAAATCCTGTTTGTAATTGCAGATTTTCCACCTCAACACACTGGAGGAGCGCTTCTCTCGCCTGTGGACTCAGTGTCAGCGCTGTCAGGGCTCCCTACACGAGGATGTCCTCTGTACAAGGTACACACAGTTCACACACACACACACAGCCGCATCCAGTGTGTGCATTTAAAATTCAGTAACTCTCCCTCTCTGCTGCTGCAGCCGCGACTGTCCCATCTTCTACATGAGGAAGAAGGTTCAGAAAGATCTGGATGATCAGAGCACGCTGGTGTCTCGTTTTGGATGGTGACAGATGCTCAACCACACTCCCCGTGTGACACTCCAGGACTACACGCTGTATTTGTGTCCGTCTTGGTGCTTGTAAAAAAATTATTTTGTTACAATTTGTTTCTTATACTGAATAAAGTGATATTATCTTTGTACAAAAACAAGAATCGAAGCAATCTATTCTTTTACAGCAGGCATCACAATGACTGAACTTGAAGTTGTCTTGCATGTGTGATTGTGGCTTTTCTAGCTGCAACAGTTAATTAAGGGGTTAATTGAGACAATTTACCTAAGTGGATAATTTTAAAGGGCCAACTTAACTTTAAAAATGTCCCATAACTACAGTGGTTACAAGGTTCTCAGAGGAAAGCCTTAATTTTTAATTGTGAAATCATAACCAAAATCTGTAGAGAAAACCTCAGTGAAGAGAACAATGTTACAAGTCTCTGTTCCAGGTTGCAGCTATTTATTAACATTTTTCATGTCCTCATTTATCCTCTTAAAAACCGTTGGGGTAAAGAAAATAAAGGCAAGATGTAAAAGCTAGAGAAATTTACTTGTTCATTACAGCAGAGTGAATTACACTTTTTCTTTTACACGGCTGTTTGATTAGATTTTAGTCACTTCAACAGTGGAACCTTTCTGATAACACACATTTGGAGGAGAATTTTGATTCTTCCTTAGAGGGACTCGTTAACTGAACAATAACAGCACTGTAACCCCTGGGAAGCAGTTTAGTAATGCTGCAAAATGATTTGTAATGCTAAAAAAACCAAACCTTTACAGCCAGTTACACTTAAGGGACTGACATTATCAAAAACTATATATATTAAAAAAACGGTTGCCCTTAGAATGCCTCATCGTCCAGTGTGATCAGTTAACCTGAGTCACTGCAGCATCAGTGTGGTTTGGATGCTTTCACGCGCCGCGAGAGTTTGAGCACAGACTTAAAAAAAACAACAACAAAAAAAACCCCACCAGGATTGGACAAGTATTAAAAGTTGACTTTAGAATACAGTGTGACTGTAATGGAACAGACAGCAGATCTCGACCTGTCTGTGATTCCTCAGTTCCTGAAAAAAAACCCACCATATTCCTGAGTTCCATTTTGGGGGGAAAAAAAACATAACAAAAGCATGGCACTACTAAGAAAATCCTAGGGAGGATAACGTAAGCTAAAACAGTATCGTTGTGAGGATGACTGTCACCGTGGTAAACAATGTTCTTGTGAGTCCCGCGGTGAATTTCAGAGGCGTGTGCCAAATGTGTCTGCTGATGTGTGCAAAGTGCCGCGAAACACCGACTGTCGGGCCTTGACCTGTTTGACGGCCGCTCGATTCACTGCCCGGCGATTAGAGAGAGAGAGAGGTTTTTCTTTGAAATTCTCTTAGAAAAAACAAACTACAACAGACGCAAATGTTGACCTAAAACAAAAACAAAAAAGCAGAGAAACTGACACAATCCACAGTGTAGAATTGACACTGCAGCTCGGATCGGCGTGGTTAAAGTGGACTGTGTGACAGTGGAATTCTGCTTCCCCGTCTGGTAGTAGACACCTCTTGAGTGACAGAAGGTGTGTGTGTGTGTGTGTGTGTGCGTGTGTGCGTGTGTGCGTGTGTGTGTGTGTGTGTGTGTGTGTGTGAGAGAGGGGGGAGCATGTAACAAGTGCTGTACAGGATGAGCGTGTGTGTGCGTGTGGTTTGCTATAGTATTATGCAACGTCTCTGAGTGTTCTTCTTGCTCTTCTTGTTGCTGCGATTGGTCTCCTTGTATCTTCTAATCTCTCGAACTAACGAATAGAAAGCCTCCTCCACACCCTGCCAGGACAAGAAAAATGTATCACATACTAAATTCAGACAGACGCATCATAACCCAAACAGAGCGTTGTCGACATACCTGTCTGGTTTTGGCGGAGGTCTCGACGAACGGGACGCCGTAGCTCCGGGCCAACTCCTGCGCCTGCCGCGTCTCCACCGAGCGGGAGCTCAGGTCGCTCTTGTTGCCCACCAGCACCATGGGAACGCTGTCGCTGTCCTTCACCCGGTTGATCTGCTCTCTGCGGAAAAACACATGTCTTATGAGATCAGGAACACATTTCCAGGAAAAACTAACAGGTGGTTACGACTGGGGAAAAAACTAGGGGCGTCCCGATTCCGATACTGATTTGATAAGCGAAAAAAAAACAAAGGAGTATCCCATTATATCGGCCTGCAACTGAACTCTCCGATATAAGCACTTAGACACAAGCAGTCCATTCCAGACTCCACTCCAGCACTTCCAGTGGTTATTTTTCACTTAAAAAACACAATTTGGAGTTTGTATTGGATTTATTGAAGTTATTTTTCAGATTCTTCTCATTTTTTTTGTATATATTTCATTCAATTGTAGAATATTCTTACGTCTGAGGTTAATGTAGGCCATTGGTTAATAATAAAAGTGTCAGTTACTGTGGTTGACTATTGTTCTCCATTTGAGTAATATCACTTGATCAAGTCTTTCCTAACATTCTCTACCACAAAATAAGTAATAAAAGTATGTGAGATTCATGCTGACATTGTACTGTATCAATATCGGCCAATACTCAAGGCTGCAATATTGATATCGTATTGGAAGTGAATAAGTTGTCGGTACACCACTAGAAAAAACTAATTACACATGAACTGAGGCAGTGTTCTTGACATCTAATCCAACACAAAGTCAGAGAGAACTCAGAGACCGATGATGCCAAGTCAAACATCCACTATCCAAATAAGCACCACCCCCGACTTGTACCCAACACGCTGTTTGTGACTGAGCTGCTACGCCCCCCCCCCACGTACCTGTAGAGGTGAACGTCCTCGAAGGACTTGGTGTTGTTGATGGCGAAGACGCAGAGGAAGCCCTCCCCCGTCCTCATGTACTGGTCCCTCATGGCGCTGTACTCCTCCTGACCCGCAGTGTCCAGGATGTCCAGCAGGCACGTCTCCCCGTCAATCACCACCTGCTTCCTGTACGAGTCCTGGGCGGCAGACGTGTTGGCGGGGGTTAGAAACCGGCACAGCAGATTGCATCACGCCGATTCAGCATTTCTTCTGTCGTTCGTGTAGCAACAGGACGTCGACGTGTGAAACATTTCACAGAGGAAAACCTGCCGAACCGTTTTCTTGCTTATATAATCAAGTGTGACATTAAGTTAAATCCCACCTTCGCGTGTCACACTTTTGGGGGAAAATCACTTCGGGGCAATGTTGGATGTAAAGGAGGAAGATGACAGTGTGCGATTTGCTGCGTTGGCAACTTTTGTTTTCTGTGGAATTTGGTTTCACAAGAATATAATGTAACATAATACGGTATAATAAGCATTTGAACTGAAAGTGCCGGCTTTCTGATTGCCGTGCAACTTGTTGAGCTCAAAACCGGCGTCGTGGCAGAAGCTTCTCCAGGACAAGTATCTCAAGTACTTTCTAGCACAATCTAGTGCTTATTCAGCTTCACTCCTGATTTTTGGCACAAGTTGGACTTCAGGAGTGACTCTGCATGTGTCCAATCCCAGCCCTCTCACACAGGGGGGGGAGCAGACAGGGGCGCAGGTGCAGACACATGGAAGGTTGAAGCTGGAGATGTGGAGCCTCACCTCGATGGTTGGATCATACTCGTCCACAAAGTGGTTCTGGATCAGCTGGATGGTGAGGGCGCTCTTCCCGACGCCCCCCGCCCCGACCACCACCAGCTTGTACTCGGTCATTCCTGCAGACTGGGGAATCACACACAAAACACAGGGGGTTTTTTTTGCAGCCATGAGACGCGGGATTCCATTGGAAGAGAAGTGACCCAGATTCCGGGTCCGCTGCTATCACAAAGTTTGCGGTGGTCCTCCTCCTCGGAGGGTCTGCGTGGAACCTACAAGTGGGAAGGGCGTCAACGCACTCACCTCTCAGCGCGATTCTCGACGGACCCTGGATCAGTAGTGGACTTTCCGGCTGGGTAAATGAGATTAGCGTGCTACATAACGCTAGCCTCGGGTCATTTCCTTGTTCAAAACACTTGTTTGAGCACCTTCCTGTCCGCCCGCGAACCCTGTGCGGAGCAAAGCGACGCGTGGAGGTTTGTACCATAGACGAGAAAAGCCCCGAACGCGAGTTTAACGTGTAAATAAATGCGTAGATTCAATCCGGTTCCTATTTCGTCTCCATTGTCGCTCATTGCAGTGAGCGGCGGAGCGTCCTCGCGTTAATCCCCCCTCCGCCGACAGCCAATCACGCGAGGGCGGGGCTGAGCGATTGTTCAACGGCCCAATCACAGCAGCGGTTTGCTCTCTGACCCCGCCCCGTTTTTGTACAAAACCATCCAATCACAAAAGGGAGTAACCCAAGCTAGGCGTGGTCTCTGAGGAAACTCATCTCCACATTCTTCTGACTTCAGCGGCCCGCGATGACACCGCAGCTCGTTGTTGTTCGTCTCTGTCATCGAATTGGGATCAGATAAGCACATCAACACGGGGTCGATATGCTCCTTAATGCGCCTCTCACCGTGAACCACGGATTAACAACAGAAACTGCTGTCTCAATTATTCTAAGGTTTCAACCGGAAATTGTGACTGCATGGAGTTGACAGCGGGGCGTCTTTACTGCCATCAGGCGGTGACACCGGGGAACGCAGCATCCACGGCGTTACATTTTGTGTAGTTTTTATTGATCAACATTGCAAACTTGTGTTCAAAGTTAGTATGTCTACATCTTTTTTTTAAATCAAAGACTGATTTTAAATGATAGCAGAAGAAAATTACCGGTATTTGGGGCTCACTTGTTGGAAACCATGAATTGTATGTGTTGGCCGCCCTCTGGTGGCCACAGTGAGGAACAGCGTCTGAACAGATATTCATAGAAAAATATTTCCAAATAAACCCCAAATGGAAGCATGCTTTTTATTATTTATGGCAGTAATCTGAAAAAAATGTTAAGAGTATTGAGCTATTCCTCCTCTATCGATCCCTCTGTGATGCACACGCACACACACTGTGTGTGTGTGTGTGAGAGAGAGAGCCCCACCCTCTGATCCATCATCCTCACTTGTCTGTGACGTTCATGTTTCAGCCTCACTCTCCCACTGAGTGCATCTGCTCACCCATCTAATCTTTGCCTAAAATCACAGAGATAATCCTACATCCATCTGCCCAGAGAAAAAAGAGTGAAACAGAGGAAACTGACATTGTGTCCATGATGTAAAAAAATGTTTCCGCGTCATGCTCTTTAAATGATAAATCTTGTTATATTTTATAGAATACTGACACTGTAACATGATCTTAAATTGTTGCTTAAATTTTATTATACACAGGGGTATCTCACATATACATCTTTTATACACTGAATATCTTCCACATTTTTGCATGTTTACATGATGATTATCTCATATTTTTTTTCGTTTTTTACTCTGATTCCCACCAGGTAGCCACACATTTCATGATGAGGAAGGCAGACAACAATGGAATAGCCATAAACTGAGACAAAGAAGAAACTTGATACACTGATACAACACTTAAAAATTAAAATTCTCACAGGAATAATCATTCGTGTTTTTTAAGACGTTTCAACCATAACAAAATGGCAATTTGCCATTTTAGCCACTTTTTAAATATTTTAACATACCATGAATCCTTACTTGGATTTAAGAAATCCTTTACAAAACAACAACAACATTCCAGCAGTGTATTTTGACTCTCACAAATGTGAGATGGAATCACAAGCCCTCTGCATGTTCAGTAGAATTAGATATTTGATCAGAAGAAGAGCCATCTGCAAATGTCCTTATAATTAGAAAAACACAGTGTGTCAGCATGACTGGTGTGTACATGCAGAAAGCGGGACTTCTGAGTGTGTGTAATCTGCGTGTTTGTGTGCATGTACAGTATATGTCGTGTTGTGTCTGTTGGCTCAGTTTGCACGCGCAGGTGCAAAGGGTTGCACCGTGCAGCTAGCAAGGTACAGTACGACAGTTCACCTCCTAGATGAGCGTCCTCCCAGGAGAAGCCTCTTCTCGACTTCATTACCCAGCTGTCAGTGAATCAGAATTGAGAGGACGCTGCTTTGAAAGGGTATTAGGAGGAGCTGATGTTATTGGCCATGATTGTAACCAAACTTAAACACACCCTCTGACAATACATGATAATGGATTCTTGCTAATCCCTCGGATTTGCTCTGTGCGCCATTGGGTGCACTTCACACCTAGAGCCATGTAAATACCAAATAGGATGCCACCACTCCCTCTGCACACTGTGCACGGTGCACTTAAGTGTGCTTGCATGAAATTAGCACCCTATGTGTGTGTGTTTGTGTGTAAAAGCAGGAGAGAAATGACAGGGTAGTGCACTGCTGTGCTCATTAAAACATGCTCACTGCACAATGTTTCAGCACCTGCACCCAACACAACAACACACTGACTATCATACACACATAGACAATCTGAAAAGCGCCCACCAATTCAGTCGCAATTGACATTTATGTACTAAAGACTTAGATACAGCATCGATGGAGATCAAGGAATAAAGGAGGAGATGGAAAACTTCCTGTTGAATACAGAGGAGGGAAGACGAGGAGAGGCAGCCACAGAGACAGTAAGCGCTTTGACGCCTGGAACATTTTAGCTAGTGTTCCGTGCTGATGAGGCAGTAGAACAGTTCTTATCACACTCTACTTGTCATTCCAGGCCACCTCTCCACTGCAAGCGTACACACCAAATGAAAAGTCAAAAGTGTCAGATGATTACTCATGATATGTGCCTTGTGACCCATACGGCGTGCTGGGCATGACCTAGTTAGGTCAGACTCAGGTGAGACTCAGCTAGACACCACATGCACCCCGTGCACGAGCTCCAGCATATGTCATTCAAATCTACACACTAGTAACCAACGCTTTGCACACGGGATGACACAAGAGATGAGCACCTTTTTTCCTCTTTGATTTTGAAGTTTGAATGTGGCCACCAAGGGCCGAAAGCGTGACATTCTCATGCATGCATACTTCAATTATGCATGCTTTGGGTTGTATAATGTGATGAAGGAAACTGCGTAAGCCACTAAACTATACGCAAATGGTCACCTTGACATGAGCTTTTTTCATTGCTGTGACATGTTTTGTGTTCATTCATTTCAGCAATGTTAAAAGCTGAAAACTTAAGGAACCGCAAAGGTGCTTTTCCAGCAAAAAAAACTCAACATAAAAAGAAACAAAAAAATATGCAACTGTGCTGCTCAGACATGAAAATTTAAATACGACACAATGCCAGTGGCTGAGAGAGGGAGTTGCTAAACAAGCAAAAAGCCTATAACACACACACACACACACACATACACACACACACGCATCAGAATTTCCTCTGTGATGTCATGGAAACTGTACTCCAGACCAATCACAGCAAGCTCAGGAACAGGAAGGATGTCTAGGAGGTGAGTTCAGTTGTTGTAAATGAGTGGTGTTTATGTACATGAACAACCCACACACACACACAAGCAAACACACACACGCATATATATATATACACGCACACACATACAAGCTCACACTTGCAGATGCTCAATGGAATGAATCAGATGTGTACTTTCTATAAGTGCAGTTGTAAATATTGTACAAAAGCACACAGCAAGTCCATTCAGTATTGCAGTGATCCCCTTCAAAAACAATCTTCCTTTTTTCTTTCACTTGTTAAATTTCTCGTTTGAAATCAGTCTGTCGTCTATGTCAGCTCCCTCTCCTCTCCTCCTCCATACATGTAAGAGTTGTATCCGGGTGGCTGCACGTACTCCTCAGATTTATCCCAGTCCGACACCCATCCGGCCCCGGCCCCTCCTCCTCCTCCTCCTCCTCCTCCTCCGCCTCCGGCCCCGCCGCCATTCGAACCAGCCGCCTGTAGGTTCATGGCGCCGTACTGCCCGCCTCCACGATACATCTCCTCTGTCTCATTGGCCAGTTCATCCTCATCAATGATGCCGCACTTCTCCTCGCTGGTGTCCTCTATGTCGGCCCATGGCTGCTTTTCTCCCGACGCAAAGAGTCCTGAAAAATAAAAGAAGGACCTTTAATGAACCAATGATCAGACAGAGCTCCCCAAAAGTGACGAGCACAGCATTGTGGTTATACCGTAGAAAATCACTCCTCCGTAGTGCACCAGGGAAGCTATGAGGAACACACCCTGCCACTCCTCACGCGTCTGAAATAATGTGAGAGATAATATGGGTAATTATATACACATTATATCATATCATACATTATATATGCAGCACTTGCCTTGTGTTTGGTCATGGCTCCCACTATGAGAGGACACACCATCCCAGATAACGTTCCCACCCCGTTTGAGATGCCCATCAGTATGCTGGCATATCGAGGGGCAATGTCCAAATGATTGACATTAAACCCTGTGGGGAGAAACCACCATTTTTTAATCTGAACAAAGTGATCCAGACATTAAAATTACCTTCATTTTTGCTAAATGGAGCAATAAATCAGTTAACACTTTCCCTCAATTCATACTGAGCAATGCAACCGGTTTTCAGTGTTTCATTTCATCACATTTTATACCTGAGATAGCAAAGCCACTGAAGCCAACAGCAAGGACCAAGAAGGAAATGGCGACACCTTTTGTGTGAGAATATCCCACCACCAGCAGGAGGGTGGCCTCCATCCCAAAACCTGAAACAATCCGTGGAAAGGGAGGAAAAAATACCTACAGGCTTAGTTTGTGTTTTGACAACACTGTATTTTTGCTTAGCGGTCTGTTTGCAGGTTTCAACCGCGCTCTCCATCGCCCGCAAGTTATAAATGGTTCCGTGTGTGTATTAAGTGCAAAAGAAAGACTGATGTAACCTTTGGGTTGCGATAAATTATTAATATCAAGCCAGGCCTGTCGGATGCTGTGCTTCAAACACTCCTAATGAAAGGTGTGAGGTAAAATATTCCAGACACTGAAGTGGAAGAAATGAATGTCACACTTAAGTAAGTCACAGCACTGCAAGCAGTTATAGCACTAGCATTACAATTATTCAATATTTCAAACACATTTTTTGAATCAACAGAAACATAATTCACTTTTTGCTAAAGCATGATTGTTCTTTATGTTGGTTAAATTGAATAAATGCTGCAGTTGCTCTGATCGGCCTCAATGTTACCAGATGCACCACACCGTTTTTTTTAAAGATCCCTCTCACCTCCACAGTTCATAAGCTTCCTGACGTTGGTGGTGGACATCAGGTTGTGGATTCGAAGGTAGTCCGCCAACTGGCCTCCAATAGGAACAATGATCGTCATAACCAGATGGGGCAAAGCCGACACCATGCCCACCTGACAGAGGGGAGAGGGAAATTTACATTCAAGCTCAAATCCCGTCTACATGGCAATACATCGTGCAATCACACAACATCATCATGCAATTGAAAGCTATAAAAGATTTGCAGCTAGAAAGAACCAGGAGGCAAAGATGATGGATTTATCTCCAAATATCTGACACATTTATGCCGTTTGATGTTGCTTTAAAAGAACTTGGGAGAAAATAGTACTTGCTTTGATGTTTCCTAGTAAGAAGATGGACCCCACCATTTTAATTGCTAAATAAAACCTCTGTAAAACACCTGATTAAAACAAACTAAAAAAAGGACATGATTGATAAAATCTCACCTTGCTAATCTCAAAGCCAAATACTTCCTCAAAGTAGGCTGGCTGGCTGATCAGCAGCAAGTAGAAGGTCCAGCTCCTGCAGAAGTTGGCCACAATGATGGCATAGACCGGCATGGAGGTGAAGAAGTGCCTCCATGGTGTTTTAAATTTCTGCCAACATATTGGATTAAACAAAAGAGGAGATACAGATGAAATTGTGTATGTGTAGCCAAACTATGAGCATCGTCCCTTTTATCTGTCGGCATTCATGCACACAGACTTCATGATGGTTTCGTACGTGGAGGGGATTGAGGAACGACGCCGACTCTCCAATCGCGTCTTCGATGTACTTCCTTTCCTCTGGTGTGATGGTGGGATGCGCTGCTGGACTCTCATATGACACCAGAATCCAGAAGCAATACCAGAATATCCCAAAGCTACCTGTGAGAGTCAAGACAGATGCGAAATATAAGTAGCAGGCTAAAAGTTTTGCTGATGCCATGAAGCTTAGCTGTCTTTACGTTAGCGATTGGATCTGTGAGTACATCCTCCCGGCAAAACCTCCAAATACATCAGCAGCCGTCATTTCAATGAGTGCCAAAAAACAAACAACATTTGGAACAAGTTTCAGAGTTCTGCTCTAAATAAACACAAACAACATTACTGGGATACAAACCATAGACATAGAATACAGAAGGCCACCCAATGTATTGCACCAGTATCCCAGCTAAAGGCATGGCCACCACCGCGCCTGCATAGGATCCTACAGGCGTCAGACACAAACAAACAAAGATAAATTAGTCATTTCCCCTAATTCCATACAAGTTATACACTCAAAATGCTTGACTGATGTGATTCCACACACACGTCCTCCTTGACATCCAAACTGAGCCGAAAACACTCCATCTAAAAAATTATTTTGGAAAAATGCATCAGTATGAACTTTACCACAAAAGGCTGTTGTGGCTAATCGACTTCTCTCCATGGGAGGAGCCCACTTGGCCCAGATCCCATGGCAGGCTGGATATGATACACCCTGAAGGACACCACATATTCGGGGGAATCACTTGCTGTTTCTGTCGTGCAGTGATTGACAGAGAGAAGTTACAAGAACCTGAGCACACGGACAGAGCCCGTACCTCTACAAGGCCCTGACATATCCTGACCAGTATGACGCAGCTGTAATGGCAGCGAGCGGCCGACGGGATCAGCATGTTGAGGGTGGATGTGGCCACTATGGCAAAGCCAAACACTCTGCAACATACAAAAGAGGAACAAGCATCCTGAGACGTAATTCTCAATAAAATGAAATAAAATAGTATTAATTCTATGGTGGTACCACAGTGATTTCATTGGTTATTTTATTGCAAACAAAAAGACAAAGTTAAGAGGAGATTCACCTGTTGGCTGCAAATTTTTGACATATAAAACCTCCAGGGATCTGTGTGACAATATAACCCCAGAAGAAGGAGCCGTGGATCATCCCCACTGTCTCAGGGTCCCAAGTGAACTGTGCAGCCTATGTCATAAAGGAATGAAAATGTATTAAGAGGTGGAGACTCAGAGGGATATACAAGAACTTCATCTACAGACATAAATAAAACAATAAACTTACCACAAGTACTTCTTTGTTGCCTCTGTAGACAGTGTGGTCATTGACCATGCTCACGATGGCCACGCCCAGGTTGCACCGGATACCAAAGGAAATGCAGAATCCCAGGCCGGACAGGATGGCGATGATATAGCGCCTCGGCAAGCCGAAGCAGGTGCAGTCCACCACTGGCAGCTCCTTCTCCTCCACCAGCTCTGGCCGTCCCTCCGCTGATAACTCAATGGTTTCTCCATTGGGCTGCTGCTTCTCTATCAGCCTGAGGGGAGACAGACAAAGACATTTGACATAAATCTGACTTTGCACATCAGGAAAAATGTCAAGGACAGATGAGAAACATTCATAAAGTATAAGGTAGGGGTGTCCCGATACAACTTTTTCACTTCCAATATGATACAGATATTGCACTCTTGAGTACTGTAGTATGGAGTATACTGAGTACTGAGTATATTGTAGTATGGGATGTTAGAAAAGGCTTGATCAAGTGATATTACTCAAACAGAGAATAGTCAGCAACAGTAGGTAGGAGAAAAACTGAACCCTTTATTATTAACCAATGGGTTACATACGTTTTCAACCTGAACATAAAAACATTCCTCATTTGAATAAAATAAATAAAAAATTAATTAGGGGACCCTGAAAAATAATCTCAAGAAATTCTATAAAAACTAAATATTATAATTCGTAAGGTCAAAATAACCACTAGAAGTGCTGGAGCGGAGTCTGGAATGGACTGTTTGTATCTGAGTGCTTACATCAGAGATTTTAGATGCAGGCCGATACAATCCAATACTCGTTTTTTTTGCTGATATCGGACTGATATCTGATATCAATATCGGATTGGGACGCCCCTAGTATAAGACATGAAATATATAATAGAATATTGACCATCCGTCATCATTATTATTAAAAAATGTTGGAATCTATCTGTTAGTAGCTAGATTTTGAGAAAAAAAACCTAAAACAATTATTCAATTG
>CAESWR010002529.1:3952-14340 GCA_903171835.1 Mullus surmuletus | reverse complement strand
ACATGCGCACATCGCACGCACACGTCTCAAAGCACACGTATACGCTTTTTTTTTCTTCCCCTCGCCACATCTGTTAGGGCTGAATACCATCTCTTTCCCTAACAAACCCACTCACTGTATGAGTTCACTGGCTAAGCTGGAGAGTTGCCCAGTAAAACCAATCAGATGCATCTCCCACCCCACATCAGCCGCCCCGTGCACATGACCTACTACCAGTAAGGGGGGAACATTTGTATGTCTGTTAATCTGGGAAAGCCTGATAGGATGAAAGTTATCTGCGCTGGTGTCTCAATGGCTCAGTGGATGCAAGGATGGACGATGGATGGATGGAGATGGAGGAGGAGGAGGAGGAGGAGGAGGAGGGAGCGGCTGGAGGAAGTGACATGGGCTGGGATGGAGTGAGTGGGAGGGGAGAGTTTAGGGATTTGCGTGGCCCGACAGCTGGACTGAAAAACAGGCTATTTCAGGACGGGATTTATACGTTTGGTTGCTACCTCAAATCCTGAGAGAGCGAAAGCTTAAAGCAATGGTTATTGCATGAGGTTCTATCAGTGCCTTTAATCTCTCTCTCTTTTCACTCAAATATTGTCCGCACACTATGCGCCGAAGTGTGCAGATTGCAATCTATTTAGCTGTATCTCTTATTTATGAAGAAGAGAATGCAGTGAAAACGCATCCTTTTTCATTAGAAACAACGCAAATGATTTACATCTTGATGCAACAGAGGTGACAGTTATCAAAGTCACTATAAATAATCACACCTTGTCTATTTTTTTTCTTTCTTTTTTGATCACACGCACTACAATATGAAATTATCGGTTTTGTGGTGCTGAAAAAGTTCCCTTTTCTCTCTGTTTGGTTTAAAAATGTGTCCTTCACTGAAACATTTATCTGAAATAAATTGTCACAGTGTTCAGAAATGAGAAAAACTGATAATTATAAATCACACATAGATAGATAGATAGATGGATGGATGGATGGATAGATAGATAGATGGATAGATAGATGCTAGTTCATTGAGGACTTTGCTTCCATCTGCTCAGGGCTCCAACTCAGCCAGGTCGTGCCAATAACGCACGGAAAGATTATATAATCAACTCACACACCTCTGAGCTTCACCAAATCTCACCAAAGCAAACAAACAGAAAAAAACACCTCAGAATAAACAAGCTCAGTATTTTTTAATGTTGATTGTCCCAAACGTGCAAATATTTATCAACTCGCAGCGACTACAAACACTAATACAAAAGCCTTAATTCCACTTCTGGTGTTACTTTCGGTCACAAGTTGTATTTGTAACAATAAAACGGAAACAGTCGTGCGAGAAATCGTGGTTAAATATCCTCCCCATCACCACCAGTAACGGTTTTCGCCCACTTTCACGCACGATTTTTTTTTCCCCCTCCCCCTCCTCACTTTCCTCCGGACTTTCGAAACCAACCCGTTTTAGCATCTTTTGTCAAATGAAAAAAAACCAAACTTTTTTTTCCCTGAGAGCGAGAGAAGCAGGGAGCGGAACCACGCAGCCATGACGAGCGCTGTCCCGCACAACACTTCTCTTCTGGGTGGAAAATAGAGGAGGGGGTGGGGGGGGAAAGTAGAGCCAGGAATATTTGGGTGAAGTGTGTACCTGTGAATTTTCCCCAGAGTTTTTCCCGCGACCGCCTTAAACCTGTCTGGTCGGATCTCCATCCTCGCAGCTCCTTGACCCGGCCGGTGTGCTGGATGTCCCGCGCGCGCTCGCTCCTCTCCTGGCTGAGCGCGCGCACGGCCCGTCCTCGCGCCCTGCCTCTCTCTCTCTCTCTCCCTCCCTACCTCTCTCTCTCTCTCATCCACGTCACGGGCCTCGTTGTTCGTCGTCGAGACGCAACAACACAAACATTTTTTAATTCTTGCTGGAGAGACAGCAGAGGCGTGTCTAACATGTTTGCAGGGAATTTTTGCTCTGTCTCCGCCATGGCGACCTATTCGAAAAGTGTGAGTGGTGATATCTTGTAAAGGAATCTTAAGACCTATCCTTTTCATTACAATGAATTAGATGAAATTCAATTATTTTCAATCAAAATCAGAATCGGATTTAATTGCCAAGTATGTGACACATGCAGGGAATGTGTCTCCGGCGGTTGTTGTGACTCTCTAGTACAAGGATAAAGTAAAAAAAGAGTACAAAGTAAAATAGAATAAAATCAAGAACTCAAAATATATAAAAAGAATTAATACATATATACAAAATGTATATTGGGGAATCTGGGAACATTATTGAGTATTTTGAATTTTGATCTCTTCAACCGTTTTAGTAGAGCAATTTCACTGTATTTTTGAATCACTTTTCTCCTTTAGTTCGATCTTTTCACTTTGTGCCCTTAAGTTTTAGTTGTAGGCATTTTATTCTGATCTTAACGTTTCATCAATTTCCCTCTTGTTTGCCTTTTACCATTTTTTGTTGGTTTTAGCCTCTGGTGTTCCCTCACGTTTCCACAGTTCTTAATAATGTTTTAATGAATGCTTTTCGTAATGCATAACAGAATATCTGTATGTCTGTGTATGAGTGGGTGTCTGTCTGTGTTGGGGGAGAGGTGGGGTGTTGGGGGATGCAGGTGGGACTATTGTATATGGTCTGATTGATAGAATTACACTTACAAGTCTACATGTGCAACAAAATACCAGGGTTTATGATACTTCATCCCTGAAAATGGCACACTACTAATGTACAGATACCATCTTTACAATATAAACTGCATTACATGTCTTGTGACCTCTATACATTCTGAAAGTCCCATTACAATGCAGTTTAAAAACCCCAAAGGTTAAGGAAAGTTGCAAAAAAAAGTACTGAAAGGTTGGGCGCCTGTTGTAAAAATGAGGAAAATAATCCTTGGTACCATCTTGACATTTATTGAAGTCCTCAGCAAGTACAATACCATACCGCCACACTGGACAATTCATAGTACATGTAAAAACATTGCTGTGGTCTTATGAGGTAAATGATACAAATAAAATGTTAAATAACGTCTCTCATTTCTCTCGCTCTCTCTCTCACGCATACGGATCTCTTTGTGAGGTCATGAACTGAAATAATTACTTCTTCAGTGAAACAAAATCTGAACAAAACCAAACCTAAAATCGCACAAGGAGCAACTTAGATGTTTTTGCTTTATCAAATTCTCCTCAGCTAAGATGATTCAAAGCTCGAATTGGTCCTCACAAACACACATACATGCAAACAAAGGCATCGTCACTGCTCAAGGTAGAAAGTTTCATGCAAATGAACATATTACTTAAAAAGACTCATTATGAAGTATATTTCTGTCAGTTGCTGTCCTCGTTACTTCAATAAATTGCACTGATTTGCCGGGTGACATATATGACACCAGGCTGGCAGGAACAAGGGGTAAACTTATATAACATACTTGTGTCTGGTGCTAGTTTAACACTCTCACACTCTGCAGCCTACACTTTTTTGTACTTTAAAATGCTTATATTGTGGTCAAATTCATAAAACAGTGCAACCAAATTGAGATGTATGAGTGTAGTTACATGACTACAGTACATAACGTTTTTAATTGTATTGCCAGCATCGCCTGAACTGTTAAAATAACTGGCTTAACAACAATGTAGAGCTCGCTGAACACAATTTCTCCTCCTTTTCTCCTGCAGGGTCTTGCTTGCACATTCTCTGAGGACCACATTTTGCTCAAAAACAACTCCTCCCCTCACAGCAATGCTCAAACCCCTGTATCTTGCTCCTCGTCATCCTCGTCCTCCTGCTGAGGAAGGAGCCGGTAAAGTTCGTTGCCTAGTGGCAGGAAGGCAGTCCTGGGACGAGCGTCATCCTCCTCCGGGGGGGCACGGTGGGAGTTGGAATCCAGCAGATCAGTGGAGCTGCACTTGGTGTACAGTTCGCGGTGCATCTCCTGGCCGCCTTCCTCCTCCCCGTCGGGGCTCCTGCGGTTCCGCAGTATGGAATGAATGTAGCCAATAGGTACAGGCAAACTGGCAAAGGCTATGAGCATGACAATCATAGCCAGAGCCCAGCCAGGGTACTCCAGAGTCATTTCAGAGCCCTGCGGAGAAAAAGAGACATATACAGGGATGGATGTGCAAGGACACAGGTACTCCTCAAAGGTCATAAATAAACAAAAGTGGAAAAATCACATTTCAGATAGATGTGTGTATCATCACACATCTGTCTCAAATAAACAAGCGAGTCGGTGCCTAGTAAAACAACTAATAGGTTACACTAATAACTAATTCTGTCTAATAAATAGTCAGCTTTAGGGAAATGTGGATAATAACCCCCCCATTTAAAGGCCAGCAATCTCTCACCCTAAATTCCATCATTTTCCCCAAGTGACACAACTCAAAAAACATAATAAATAATCTAAAGATGCAACATGAAAATACAAGGTTTGTGCTTCAGCTGGCTACAACAACTCTGCAGTCAAGGATTGGTGAGTCTACATTATTTAGTGCAGTTGGATCAATACAGAGGAAGAATTCTTGATCCAGATGGCATATGATGCATCGCACTGTGAATTATATTCGTCTTTATATCGTAGAACAAAAGTAAAATGGGTCATTATCTTACTGTGGTCTGATTCCAGGAAGTGTATGTGGGTCGTTTGAAGACCATACGCAAAAAGCTGGCAGCCAGAAGTCCAACCATTGCGAGCAAACACACGTATTTCCAAAGGTACTTGTATATCGCTGGAGGGCGCCATTTGAGCATGACTTCGATATCATCCAGGAAACTGTTGGGAAAATACTTTTGTGAGATGAAACAGGGCATGCAAAAAGATGTAAACCGAAGAAAAAAAGGAGAGAATCTGTTTGCCATTCACCGATCTGTGCCATAAATCCACGCCACACTGATGGTTTCGAAGATTACGACAATGACCAAGGGCAGGGTTGCGGAGTAGTCGTCGAACATGGTCACAAAATAGTTGCCTGAGCGCTGAGTGAACAAGAGGCCGATTACAAAGCCCAAAGCACAACTGGACACTGAAAAAACAAATAGGATGGCGATGTTACAAAACAGCAGTGTGCCGAAAAACATGAGAAAGCGTCTTCAGGTCTGTGTGTTACAGGTGAGGAGGGTCCGATGGCGTCCCAAGAGGCTGAAATTGTCCATGAGAGGCGTGAGGATGCCCTGCATGGTCCCGAACATGGTGCTGAGGCCCAGGTTGAGCAGCATTAGGAAAAACAGTGTGGACCAGAAGGGGCTGCCTGGGAAGACCGCCATCACCTCAGTGAACGCAATGAATGCCAGCCCCGTCCCCTCCACGCCCTGCAAAGACAAGACAGACGGGACAGAGGGGTTTAGGTCAGAATTCTATCTACTCTGGATGAAGGACCCAAGAAGAAATTCAAAGATTCAAATGATTAAAAGCAAATGAAAACAAAGTGTCACACAGGTTCACTTTTTCCAAGATTCCTCTTTGATTATTCAAAATCTGTATTATATCCAACCAGCTGCTCCAGTAGTTTGTGGTTCTAATTAAGGCTGGGTATCGGCACTCGGTACCTTTCAGGTAGCGACCGAAACAACTCAGTACCAATACCTGCAATCGGTTGTTTTTGCACCCAGGTCTAGAAAAAAAAAGACTGTTCCTATGGTTTTACTCGCAGCCAATCACCACGAGTGTAATTTGAGCACTTTCCAAATGTATTTGTGTAGAAATCTTTTGAATGGGGAGGAGTGGTGACATTTGCACAACTGATTGCTTTCTATCCGCATTATTAATATTGAATGAAGAAACAGAAAGTGAAGTACTCAATTGGTATTGGTATTGTTCTAATTGTACTGGCATTGGTACTGATATCGAAATCTTTTAAACGATACCCAGCCCTAGTTCTAATACCTGCCCCCCCAACGATGAATAGTTGAACCACATTCAATTGCAATCCAATCTTACAGCTGTTGAGACATTTCCGACGGAATTGCCAGAATCATCCAGCTGGTGGTGCTACAGGATCAAAGTCACTGGAGTACATTATCTCGGAGGCATGTAGTTGTCAGAACATTAACCTCTGCAAAGGAAGTTATCTTCACCTGCAGCTGTTAGCTCCGGAACAATCACTAGGCTGGTTGTCATTTTTTGAAGGGAGCAAATCTGTCCAATAAAGCACAAAAAGGCACATTTGTAATGGCCAAGGGTGGAGGCCTGCACCCTTAAAAGTGGCCCACATAGAAGCTACTTAGGCGGATTTCTGCCAGATTTCCTGCCAGATTTGGCAATGGTGAGAGCGTCGACATGCTCTTTTTGATTCGTGCGAGCTGTTATCAGATGCAGCCCTCATAGGTAGTGAGATTGAGGATGCCGATATTAGGCAAGAAAATTGACACCTACCACAGATTTGAAGCGCGTCTGGCCAGATTAGAATCACGCTTTCCAACACTTTTGCGCTACAGCAAAGATCGACGAAAGACGTTGGTTTAAACTCTCGTTACCTCTATTTTTCCGTTGCGGTACGAGAGATTCGTAGTTGTATTGAAACATTATATCTAGTGCACCCTCCTTCTGTTTTTTTGGGGTGTTTTTTCACTCCTCAATCACAGTTTGTGTCCATCTCTCCTGGAGATTTAATACATACAGCATATCTTATATTTTTGTATCTTCTTGCCTGCTAGACCTCTTACAGCGCCTAACAGATTTTTTAGTGGTCCTGGGAAATCTTATCGCGCCATTCACCACTAGTCCCCAATGTTGTTTTAGGAAAGATGTTCAGGACCTTATTAAGCAACCCACTGTGTTATGTGTTATTAGATTTGAAATGTCCGTCACCTTATTCATCTCTTCCTCCAGGCTGCAGTCGGTGATGTTCGGACCCACCATGCCGCCATAGTGGCTGTACCACTCTCTGTAGTCTGCTATTGACACCGAGCTTGGATCTGACATGTTGAACCAAGGCCACCAGTGCTGGTCATGCCCATGGCTCGACATGATGTTCAGCTGACCGAGATTTCTGGAAAATAAATAGATCAAAGACATTGTAGAAAATGATAGTGATATTTGACCGGATCTTGGTTTAAATCAATGTTCCTGATGCAGCTCAGCAAATCCATGGGTAGGGTTGGGTAACGGTACTTGAAACAACCCAGTACCAATCAGTATCAAAACTGTTCCTGTTAAACTACACCTGCAATTGGTTGTTTTTGTACCCAGATCTAGAAAAAAAAGACTATGTGTATTTGTGTAAAAATCTTTTGAATGTATCAAGTATCAAATGGAGTAAATAAGTGAATTGGTATCAATATCGTTTTAAGGGTACTGGTATCGGTACTGATATCAAAATGTTTAAACGATACCCATTTTTTTTAAAGGGAATTAAGACACATACTCGGCTATGCAGCGCAGTGCGATGTTCTTGGCCCGGAACCCCAGCACGACGAAAACCACAAGCGAGGCCAGCACAGATGTCATGAAGTTGACGCCGGAGACCATCAGCGCGTCCCTGTGGCAGTTGTTGTGGACGGGATTGTAGGAGGAGTACGCGATGACGGAGCCGTAGCCCAGTCCGAGGGCAAAAAACACTTGCGTGGCGGCCTGTCGCCACACCTGTACGTTTCCCCAAATTTCAATCTGGAAAATATTACAAACAAAATAAAGTTCTGTTGACTAGCACTGCAAATATTAGACAAGAGCCATTTAAAAAACATCATTAAAGAGAAACAACCTTTATCGATGCTACTATACCACAAAAATTAAAAAGCGTCGGGAGGTATTTTAAAAAGGCATTCCCAATCAAAGTGAACAACAAAGATGAATCTCTCTTATCCTCATATATTATTCTTTTGAACAGATATGGACTTTTATGTTTGAAATGCAGTTGAAGTGAACAGTTAGTTACATCTAGCATGAATAATGTATACAGAGATTGATGTAACTCTCTCCTATATGAGATGAAATATTTAAGCTCATAATAAGAGAAAATATGAGTATAATGAAACCGGTGCTTACTTTTGGATAAAACATGTACGTGATTCCCTCGATGGCGCCATCCAGCATCAACCCTCTGATGAGGAAGATGAAAAGCACAGCATACGGGAAGACCGAAGAAAAGTACATCACCTGACATTGGAGAGAAAAGGGAAGATCGTGTGTGTGTGTGTGTGTGCCGCAAAAGTTGCACAAGCCTAAATGTGCACGCCAAGGTTGATAATGCACCTTTGCGGAAGACTTGATACCCTTGATCATAGCCAATGAGACGATGGTCCACGCGGCCAGTAAACACCCTGTCATGATGGCGTTAAACTCTCCAGATTCTTCGATGGAATTTGTGATGTTAAGGGCCTTTCGGAACCAGAAATACGACGTCGGGGAGCTGCGTGCGCACTCTTTCACTGTTGATGAAGAGCAGACATCTGGAATTTTATTTACGTAGAGTCACGTTTTATACACAGGCGCGGTTATCTTATCCGTATAAAAACAGACACGCACGGGGAGTGAGTACCTGTGTCATTGGTGGCCACGTCGATTGGACACTGGAACCACGGCAGGGGATACTGGAAGGAATTACCCAGGTAGAAAAGGCTCCACGCGATGATAACATTGTAGTAAAGAGCCACATAAAAACAAACCTGGAGGAGGTGAAATAGCTCATGAGTGATTGACTTATCAATATTTACCCTGCAGGTCCTTGAGATGCAGCAAACAATAGTGCCGGACTGTACATTGTACATTCTGTGCAAACCTCTTACAAGGTCAAACATCTGATCTCCAAGCTAAGAACTGCAAACCTCAAACTGCCCGGCTAGTTGTTACATAAATCTGTTGACAACTGAGCAGGAGAGAGAACTTTTCAAGCGGTTTGTGATCTTGACGGAGACTAACATGCAATCTTTTTGTAAAATAAACAAGTCTCAACATTAAAAAAAAAGCATATGTGGTAAAAACATACAAGAGTGCGTCTGTGTGCTGAACGTGCACAGTGAGTTCTTGTTCGCTCTGTGCCTGAAGTGTCTCGTCTGGAGAGAAAACTGTTACGCAACAAACTGCCAGCGCTACAGCGTGCTGCCTCTCTCACATTACAGCATGTTGTCATCATCATCAAGTATACACACGGCGCGGTGTGTGGAGGGGGGGAAAAAAAGCCAATGTTTACAGAGAGGTGATAAAGAGGGCAGTGTTGTGGGTGTGGTGGCGTTTTAATGCGACAACTGGCGGAAGACGTTCGTGCGTTGACTCCTGCTAGAAATACTCACAAAGGCCAAATCAATCATGGACAAAGCTCCCTTACCACGGCAGAAATACTAAGAAGTATGAGGTGCACACACACACGCACACACACACATGCGCAGGAAATAAGAGCCCTCACCAAGCAGCTGGAGTAGCCGATCCCGGCCAGTTTGGGGGAGATGTGCTTCCAGACGCCGATGCTGCCCTGCCGAATGCTCTGGCCGGCAGCCAGCTCCATGAAAAACAGTGGAACCCCCACAACCAGTAAAAGAAAAACATACAGCAGCATGAAGGCGCCTGGCAGGAGGGAGGTATAACAAAGACAAGCGCGTTAGTTAAAGAGGAACCCTCACTTTCGCGGATCAAGAACACTTTAGAGGACGTGAAGGCGACACAAATATATAAACAGTGGAAAGGACAAACATTGCATCCTCCTTCTTGCTAATGAATCCTGTGTTTGCGAAAAGAGCGACAATGACCTTCAAACCTACAACCTAGGAAGTCGTGCGGGCAGACTTTCTAAAAAAAAGCAGGGATTTGGATGAGCCTTCTTCGACAGATCAGCACAAGAGCACTTGAATCACATTGCTTTAATGGCAAATGAATAGACTAGACAGTGAAAAAGTCATTTCCACACACAAAATGTTCTTTTGTCTTTCGTTGAACAGTCTCAGCTTCTGTTTCTAACCATTAATCCACAGAATGCCGACTGGTCTGACACTACTGCTTGAGGGCGGAACTACTTTGTGATGGACAAGCCGCTACCATAGCAACCTGTCTGTCTCTCATCCAAATATGTTCACCTCTGGATGCCAAAAGACGAAGAAGGTAATGGTATCAGAGGCTTCATAATGAGTGGAAAGATGATGCTGGTTGTGAGATCAACGATTTTTTGATGTAAATCTGAAAAACTTCTACTATACTTACTGGCCTTTATTTGAAAATGTTTGCTCTGAATTTATTTGACTTCAATTTATGCCTTGTGCGACAATAGGAACAGTGACCTCTTATTATAATCGGACATATTCTATCACATTTCTTTTATTGTGTAACTTTTTAAGCTGTTTCAAAGTTCAAAAATCTCTGTAATCAGTCACATTAACACTCACCTCCTCCATTTTGGTGACAGAGGTATGGAAACCTCCACACATTGCCTAAGCCAACGCTAAACCCCACCTGGGCCAGCACATACTGGATCTTCGAGTCCCA
>CAESWR010002527.1:6234-21275 GCA_903171835.1 Mullus surmuletus | reverse complement strand
ATTCACAAAATATGTACATGAACCATTTCGGAAGGAATTTGTAGGGATTGTATTTTAATTGTGATTAGAAATCTACATATGTTCAAATTAAATAGAAATACACACTTTGAAACAAAAGCCATGAGAAGTCATATGAAAATTATTATTATTATTATTATTATTATTATTATTATTATTAATTGATTGTAGTGTTTATGTTATTTGTAGTATTGTTATTATATAATGCCGTTATAACGCATATCGACCTTTACTTACTTTTCTTAAATTGCTCACATTTTAGTACTCACTATATTTCGGGTTTCATTTTCATCTTATATTCGGACACCGACGCGGAACCGTGATTTCCTCATTTCGCGGAGATTTGTGAGGATTTATGGCGCTCTCACGGTGAGGACACCGTAAATCAGCCCGCCGTGGTTTTAACCTCCACCGAATCTGGAGACACACACTCTTTTGTCGGCCGGATCTTTTTCTACTTGCAGCTCCGAACCCACCTGATGGATGCGGATGATGAATAATTAAAACGACTTAGAAAACTTTTAGCAGAACCACGTATTCATGCCTCGGTGGTGTGAAATGGCTACATAAAGACATGAAGGACGGATGGTGAAACCCCAACTTGAAGTATCTGAAGCCCGATTATTATTATTATTATTATCATTATTATTATTATTATTATTATTATTATTATTATAGTCATTGTTATTATTATTATCATTATGATTGTTGTGGTTGTTATTATTAGGCTATTATTATGATTATAAAATCCCACTATTGAATTTTAATTTAAAGTTACTTTCTAAATTATATCCTTGTCTCGTAACGCATTTATATTATTTCCACTTTTCTTCCACATTTCTTTTCTTCCTCTTTTTTCTTTTCTTTTTTCACTATTCCACCTCCATTTGACTTTTTTGTAAATCGTTGGTACCTTCACCCTCTAAATTTGAGTGAGACGCCGACCGTCATCAAAGGTCCCGCATTCATGCAGGTGGCTCTGAGGATGCTCCTGAGGATGCTCCTGAGGAGGCTCCTGAGCATTCTCCTGAGGGTTCTCCTGAGGGTTCTCCCGAGGATGCTCCTGAGGATGCTCCTCAGGCCGCGGCAGCATCCTCTGCAGCTGTGTGAGCTGGCTGGTCGCTCATCACTCGGAGGTGCAGACACTCACCGTGCGCCTTGTCTCCCAACATCTGAGCAGCAGCCGGTCACTGATGATTGTCTGATAGTTGGAGCTGAGCAGGCGGCGGGTGCAGCCTCGCACGGGCCGGTGAGGAGAACAAACTAATTCAAAAATATGTATGTAATAATACTAACGATGATGGTGATGGTGATGGTGATAGTATAGATCCCGTTGAGCGCGGCGGGAGGAGCGGCGGGGCGCTGCTGACAGGCAGAGCTCAGAGTGAAACTCCTGCGTCCGCTCGCTCTTTACTCAGCCTCGCTTATCTCAAAGTTAAGAAGCGGCGCCGCTATTGGCGGAGGCCGCGTCACGTGACGGCCGCTCGCCGCTTCCTGCGTGGATGCAGTCCGAGGAGCGCCGCGCCGCGCAGCAGCCGGAAAGAGTTTTCAAATGGTGATTATGAAGGAGGAGAGGACGGAGATGACGCCTGAGCCTATGTGGTTCCGCAATGTAAGGCTTCAGGCTGTGTGGGAAGTGTTGAGCGCGGTGGTCTGTGTGTGACATGAGGGTGGGCTGCGCGGTGAGCAGGAGGGGCGTCTCGCGGCGCTGATGACATCATCAATCACGGCGATGACAGCTTGCCTGCAGATTCTGCTTGCTAAGCGCCGCGAAAAGTCCAACAGATTATTATTAGCTGGGACAGGAAGCGGAATGGGGTGGGGGGGCGCTGATGTTGAGGGTCACTGTATGGAAGCGCGGACAAAGCTGGGGGTCCTCAACAATGGACCCCGGTACAGTTTTAAAGACAGGAAAACACGCAGGGCCGCATCACTGTCAGCTGGCTGCTCCGCGCGGCCTCTTCCTCCGCGCGATGAGCGGCCCCTCCCTCCCCAAACTGCTCGCATGGCCTTGAGAGGGGTTGGATGCAATCTGAATGTTCCTATCATCCAGTTCCACTAGGAATCATGCAAAGCGGGTGTAAACTGCTTCATTCCCCAACAACTGAGATGCCCACAAATCCAGACTGAGGTTTGACGCACACGTTCACACACATCAGTCCACGTCTCCATGAAGTTATTTTTGGAAAGTTCTTGTCAGACTCGGAAACATTTCCACCAAATGTTTTACCCGCTCACTGACATCTGTGAAGCTTCACCTGTTGGCTGTCCATATTTGGGCGTGACCGCGGGGGCACACCTTGCTTCAGGTTGGACTGCAGAAGAACTGAGTGAGTACATGAAGTCCTTTTCAGCATTTGCACTGAAAAAGGAGAAAAATGTATTTCTCCTGTAACTGCACGAGTCAGCTGGTGCTGGACGGATCCTTCAGACCTGCTCACTGAGGGGAAAATACACACGTATATGTTGATGATTGTGGAGGGAGTCCTTGATGAGGACATGTTGGCACACACACTGATTCATGGGGGGGGGGCATCGGTGATCCATATAATGGGTTCAATCAATGAATCAATTAATGACAATTATTCAAATAACCTAAAACACATAAACATCTTTAAGCTCGATCAGAGGTGGCGCCACATCCGCCTGCGTCCTCCACCCAGCTGCCACATGCACGGACCAGGAGGAGGTACAACTAGTGGTGGGTTTCTGTACGTCAGCGCTGGTTTGGTGGGAGAATGTTGTGAAGCTACGGTGGCCTTTGAGGACCAAAAGGAGAAATGGTCAGCACTGCAGAGCGTTCCTCTTGTTTCGATACGGTAGGCAAAATGGTGGCAGCAAGCGCTCAGGTGCAGTACTGTGACATGTACTGCAGAGGTGCATTGTGGGGGTTCTCAGCTACCGTAAAAACATCATGGAGCCAAGACGGCCACTGATGGATCTCCCGTGGGTTTTTACATGGATCATCGTTTTTTTTTTTTATTCATTATGAGCAATTAATAATATAATAATAATATTAACATTAATATTAATGATAATAATAATAACTATAATAATAACAATAATAATAATAACAATAAAGATAACAATAATAATAAATTTTATTTTGAGGCGCCTTTCAGGTCACCCAAGGTCACCTTACAGAAAATAGATAGAAGCATAATCATCAAAACAGAGCCAACTAAACATCAGGGTTAAAGCAGGTGAAGTGCAGAGTGTCCGGTTAAAGGGAGTTGCCAGTTTGAACAGGTGGGTTTTGAGTGTGGACTCGAATGTGGTGGTGGAGTCTGACTGTCTTATGTGTAGTGGGAGAGAGTTCCAGAGCTCGGGTGCTGAGCAGCTGAAGGCTCGGGCTCCCATGGTGCTGAGGCGTGACGCGGGGACGGTCAGTAGTCCAGCAGAGGTCGAGCGGAGTGAGCGTGAGGAGTGTATTCATGGAGGAGGTCACGGAGGTAAGTGGGGGCTGGATTGTGGAGAGCTTTATAGGTGAGGAGGAGATGTTTATAGAGGATGCGGTATTGTACCGGGGCCAGTGAAGTTGGATGAGGACAGGGTTGATGTGGTCGGATGATTTGGTGCGAGTGATGATGCGGGCGGCCGAGTTCTGAATCATCTGCAGTCTGTTGATGAGTTTGGTGGGGAGTCCGGTGAGGAGGGCGTTACAGTAGTCGATGCGTGATGTGACTAATGAGTGAACCAGGATTTCGGTGCTGGATTGGGTCAATGATGGGCTGAGTCTGGAGGTGGAAGAATGCGGGTTATGTTTTGAATTTGGGATACAAATGACAGGTTTTTGACCAGGATGACGCCGAGGCTCTTGACTTGGGGGGAGAACGGTACAGGGAAACCATCGATGATGATGGGAGGAGCGAGGGTGTGCTGTGAGTTGGAGAGGGTGGATTAGGAGCCGATGAGCAGTGGGTTCGGTTTTATTGCCATTGAGCTTCAGGAAGTTCCTGCTCATCCAGCTCTGGATGTCTTCCAGGCAGGTGATGAGGGAGGTGGGGGGGGTGGCAGCAGTGGGTTTGGAGGAGTTGTAGACCTGTGTGTTGTCAATGTAACAGTGAAAATGAAGCCCATGGTGACGGAGGAGTGTGCCCAGGGGGAGGAGGTAGATGGTGAACAGAAGTGGACCCAAGACTGACCCCTGGGGGACACACAGTGAGACACCCGAACACCCAGACCTGTGATTGCTTAGTTGAACGAATTGTTGGCGGTCGGTGAGGTAGGACGTGAACCAGGACAGTACAGCACCAGTGATCCCAATCCCAGGCGGTCCAGGAGCAGAGGGTGGGAGATGGTGTCGAATGCTGCGCTGAGGTCGAGGAGGATGAGAATGGTGAGTATCCAGGGTCAGCCGCGCACAGGAGGTCGTAGGTGATTTTGACCAGGGCTGTTTCAGTGCTGTGTTTTTGACGGAAGCCAGACTGGAAGGGCTTGTGGAGATTATTTGTGTCGAGGTGGGACTGTATTTGTGCGGCAACCACCCTTTGGAGTGTTTTGGAGATGAAGGGGAGGTTAGAGATGAGCCGGTGATGGTTAAGGTCAGCTGGGTCGGCACCGGGTTTTTTCAGGATGGGTGTGATGTGGGAGTGGGGGTACAGTACCAGTAGTGAGAGAGGAGTTAATTATGTAGGTGATCATGGGGGAAATGGACAGCAGACATGAGACATGACAATTACACACAATTTACTTAAACCTCTATTTCATTTAAGAAAATAAATAAATAAAGTTTTAAAATATCTGATTTGTTAAAGTTTGCGATGTCTCAGACTCTGATGCTCGAGTCGACTCACATTTAGAAACATCAGCGTGTCCACTTGTTCCATCATGCCCAGTATGACAAGGATTTCCTTTATATTGAACTTTAAAAACATTGTTGGCATTGTTGCTTCAGCGGTGCACTTTGAGATGTTTAATTATTGCACAACCTGGAAATTTCCCGCATTTAGTATTTTACAGTCCCTACAGGATTTCACCGGCGTTTTGGGGATTGTTGGGGCCTAAAATGCCTGATGTTGCTGGAGCTTCTCCCAAAAATTGCAATGAAAGTTGCAAGTTTTTGTTGTGATTATACTGTGGTAGGAAGTGAAAGTTGTTGCGATTTTACCTTTTTGTAATTACAATTGTGCCTATGTCAAATATTAAGTTATTACTGAAAAAAAAAATCAAAGAACAAAGTCATTGAGAAATGGTCCTATAAACAACCTTATCAACATGGCAAATCGGCGGGGCGGAGCCTCATCACAGCTCTGCGTCGGGGTTGAGTGACGTTACCACGAGTTGGAGACTATAGAAGTGGATATTTGGCGACTGTTGAAGCTCCGAAACTGCTCACGAAGCCTCGAATGGCGACACGTGAACCTCAGAGTGCCGCGTACGCGTCGCTGCGACGCCAGGGTCCTGTTTTTTATGATCCTTCGCTGTTATTTTGGTCGGCAAGTATGAAGGGTTGGACTCGCACATGCTGCTTCTCTTAAACGTAAACACGGAAGTAAGACGGGAGGTAGCTTGTCGGAGTCCGCTCAAGACGACGCCAATAATTGGTCAAAGTTGCGGCAAAGTGATTGGTTGAAATTGTAACACCACACTGAAAATTCAGGGATTGGTTGAATGTCAGCGTTATTGCGTTGGTGTTGCAAATCACAACATCGCAAAAATCCTGCAGGGTCTGATTTTGGTTCACATTTGTGTGAAGGCAGGAGTTGGCATCATCTGTCACACTCACTACGTTTACATGCAGCCAATATTTCGGGTTAAGGTACATATTCCAGTTACTGAAACATTGGGAATAACCTGTGTACATGGTAATTGTAATCAATTGGGATATCCCGATCAAACCAGCAACGCACAGAGAACATCGTGACGCAGCATGCTTCATTGCCGCTTCTTCTCTCTGTATCCATAACAACAGAACAGCAGATAATGATCAGCCCAGTTAGCAGTCACCTTCTTTTTTTCTTTGCTAGTACTGACCCACCACCAGTACTTGGTGCTGGTACTGACCCACCACCAGTACTCGGTGCTGGTACTGACCGCACCACCAGTACTTGATACTATTCCTCGTGGCATGGTGTTGCTCTTGCCTTTGGCCATGTTTACAAGTAGTTCCTGGACTCCAAAGACCAAGATTCCTTGCTGATAGAACATGCACAGAACACTAATTGATGGGGAGATCCTGATAGGAGGAGACATCATCACATATTCACCTTAGAGAAGGAGGAACCAGGGAGAATATGAGCATATTCCGGTTATTCAAATGGATTATTGGTGTTTCAATGACCGCACACAACCGGTTATTGCTAATATTCCGCTTAGAAAAGGCTTATTGACTGCATGTGAACGTACAGACTGAGTGCGTTTGCTGATCTGGCTGCAGCTTTCACCCACAGAGATTGGCGCTATCATCCGTTATCCTCAGAGATCCGGCCAGCCCAACAAAAAATGGCCGGTGGGTTGGGCGCAAGATGCACAAAATATAAATGGCGGAGTCAAAACACGAGCCGGGCCTTATCCCCTCGCCTTTATTTATTGTACAAATATATCTGTGAGACAGAGACAGAGCTGGTGTGGAGGTGGAACGCCGCTGACCTGTAGCCACAGCAAACTCGCAAAACAAAATCCTGCTGGAGACAAACAGCAGATAGGAGATCTTTCTTGGCCCCACTGACAGAAGGCCTGACTTAGCAGACCCCCACCCGACCCCGCCCCCACCCGCCCACGCCAGCTTGGCCCGGGTTCTGGCCTGTGCTCCCTCGCTGTGGAGGTGCAGATACAGACTAATGGAGGACCTTCACCGAGGTCAGGGGTCAAACAGATTAATAGGTGGAACGTTCCTCTCCCTCCATCTCCTTCCATACATCTTCTGCTGAGCAAACACCTCCAATGTGCTGCGCTCGACTGTTCTGCTGCTGTTTTCCCCCCACAGATGCAACAACTTCACGAGAGTGTGTTTTATTGAATTTCCCAATTCTGATATTGAAATGTCCAATCCTAAATTGTGAGGGGAGCAGCAGTAACCGCGCCCACGTTCTCCATCAAAGCGGACGGTCTCCTCACAAGACCAGTCCTGCAAACCTCTGCATGGTTTTTCCTCACATTTGAATCACGTCCTGTGAGCCCCTCCTCAAAGCCACATTTTGATTATGATTGGGCCATATTTTACAAGCACACTCTTGTATTTCTTCTACTGAAAAGTTTCTTCACAACAGTTTTTTAACTCTTTCTGCTCGGAACACTTTCCATTTGGTCTTCAGCAGACATCATCCTTACTGGGATGGAAATGAAACAAAGTGAAGTTTTCCACTCATACATCATTATGATGATGATGATGATGATGATGATGATGATGATGATGATGATTATTATTATTATTATTATTATTATTATTATTATTGTCATTATTATCATCATCATCATCATGAGGATTATCATTATTATTATTATTATTATTATTGATGTTGTTATGAGACAGGGAAATTGACTTATTAATGAAAATGGGGAGATTCCTTACCAAATGTATTTTCTAAATCACAGATAAAATAATTGACAAATGTTGATAAACAATTAACCTAGAATTTAAAAACGGAAAGAAAAAATAAGTATGATGGACTCCTAGTTCACAGAGTGAGGATGATTTTGAAATCAATTAGCATGATGTCATTTGGTTCCTGCCATGAACCACCACTGTTAATGAATAGCAAATAAAATAAAATATTTAGACCAGGATGCAAAATCGTCAAGAAAACACTGATGTGAATCCTTGAAAAGTTTTCTTTTCAAAATTGGCCACTCTCAGACCGATTGATTATTTTCCATATTCACTTCATCATTAATACCTTCAGCAAATATGTTACTCTCTCGTCGGCCTCACGCATGAAAAGGTTTTCAAATGCTGTGGAAAGGCCCGTCTCCCACCTCTGCTACAGTCATAACCTTTATATTTAACTAACTGGTGAATCTATAGCAGCGTGGAGCGTCGTACCAACAGGTGAAAGTAGCAGAGCATCAAATTCCACAATAAGAAAAGAAGAATGACTAGATTTTGTGCTAATCAGCCGCCATTCAGTGTCCTCCTGTCTGTCCTTGACCAAAACGGGGCTCAACCACAACAAACCACTTAGAAAAGGGAAATTAAGTGGAACGACAACAATGGCGTGCGGAGAAAGCAGACATGGCAGGGGTTTTCCTCTGTGTCATTACACAAGGTCGCGAAAAAAATAACCTTAATCCATCTCGCTGATCCCTGTAACACACAACTTCTCCAAATTCACTGGAGAATATTCATGCTATCAGTGACCTGCATGCACTGAATGGACTCCACCATGGAGCCGCTCAACCTGACTGATAGATGTCTGCCCCCTGCTGGCTCTTTGGGGACACTGACTTGCTGAGGTGACAGAGTGGCGTGAGATGATCAGTAGCTCCCGGCTCTCCTTGCTCGCTGGCGGAACAGCAGACGTGGAATGAAATCTTCTGTGAGTTTGTTCCTGATGTGTGAGAGGGTTCAGCTCACGTTCGGAGTCCCGCTTCATTCCAAAGGTTCGCAGGTCTGAGCTCTGACCGCTAACTCACCCTGCACGTTCCCCTCCACTTACAGTCTGCAGTTTTACTCATATTTAGGGTTGCACAGTTTGGGGATTTTTTTTTTTTCCGGAGAATATTTGGGAACATATATGAACTGCATTGACCTGCTCATGTCCATGTGTACAGACAGAAGGACAGACAGAAAGATACTTTATTGATCCCCTTGAGGAAATTCAGGTATCTTGTAGCTCGCAGGTCAAATAAAACAATGAACAAAAGAGTACAGACAAACAGGAGTGAAGAGAGCAACAATACTGCAATAATAATTCAGTGATAAAAAAATCAAAACCAATAAAATGATAAAAACGTAGTCAATAAATAAATAGGTCACATGATAAATAACTAATAAATAGATACAGGGTCAGCAGTCTATTGCACAGTGCCCATGTGAGGCATCAGGGGGCAAATATGAAACATGTTGGTTTGTTATAAGCAGACATGCATGCAAACATGTCTGATGCAATATTTTGAAATGACATTATAAATTAATTTTCAGGAATTTGGGGGAATTTTCCCTCACTGAGTCTAACTGTCATGAATATAAGCATCAATATTTGTCATAAGAAAACACACATGCAAATATGCCTTCACTTCTGCTGCATTTGGGGTTTTTAGTGAATGTACAACAGGCCGTACATTTTGTGCTGATAATTGTGTCAGAGGAGCAACAAAAACACTTATTTGGAGAAAACTTAACCAAAACAACTGATGATGAGGGGTAGAAAGAGAGAGCGGTGTCAGATTATAGCATGTAGGTTTTTTGTTTTTGTTGTTGTTGAAACTGACCAATTGGTTTTCTGGAAGAGCATCTCAGGAATGTGAGTCCACAGCCGGTTCGGCAGCAAAGCCTCGCCAACATGATCAAAAAAGATCTCCATAGAGGCAGTATAAGAAATAAATGCAATAAAAAAATTTTTTTAAATGGATGGATTAGGGCTGGATGATAGCTGGATGGATGGATGTGTGTGCGTGTATTGTGGTGTGTGTAGTGTGTGTTGTAGGCTACAGTGCTGGTGCTGTCTGTGTGTGTGTGTGTGTGTGTGTGACAGTAGGTCTGAATCCTTTTACTTTTTTTAAGCCTGACGTTCTTCCATCGGTTTATGGAGTCATCAGGTGAGATGGTCAGCAGGACGGGTTTCCTGTGTCTTTCAAAATAAAAGTGAGCTGGCGAGATTTTATTGTTGCGTTCGTCCAGGAAGCGTAAAAATAGCCGCTTCAATGGCTCTTATCACGCAGATTACATCATTGTCAAGTGCATGCTCGCAAACGACGTGTGTGTGGTAGGAAGGTGGGGTGGGGGGGTTGTTTTTGAGAACGGGGGGGCGGGGGGGGGTCACTCATAATAAATCACCGCCACTTGCCTCGTCCATGTCAAGGTCTCAGAGTTTGAGCAGCTTTATTCTTGACAAGATTCCTTTCAAACTCAGCTTTTATGTTGCTCAACAATCAGAGCTCAAATATTTTTTCTAATAGAAAGGGAGACAGGGAGGGAGACAGGGATGGTGGAGACAGGGACGGACACAAAGAAAGGGACAATGGAGACAGGGACGGATGACTGAGGCAGGGACAGAGACAGGGATGGTAGACAGGGATGGTGGAGACAGGGAGGGAGATAAAAATGGTGGAGACAGGCACGAAGACAGGGATGATGGAGACAGGGACGGAGACAGGGTTGGTGGAGACAGGCACGGAAACAGGGAAAGAGACAGGGATGGTGGAGACATGGACAGAGATAAAAATGGTGGAGACACGGACAGAGACAGGGACAGAGACGGTGGAGACAGGCACGGAGATCAGGATGGTAGAGACAGGGAAGGAGACAGGGACAGAGACAGGGAAGGAGACAGGGACAGAGACAGGGAAGGAGACGGGGAAGGAGACAGGGACGGAGACAGGGAAGGAGACAGGGACAGAGACAGGGAAGGAGACAGGGAAGGCGACAGGGAAGGAGACAGGGACGGAGACAGGGACAGAAAAAGGAAATGGCGGTTCCAGCACCTGTCCATGTGAGCAGCTGCAGTCAGAAGAAGTTTGAGATATTCTGCGATACCCCCCCCCTCCCCATCCCTCGGTGGTCCTTGACCCCCACTCCGACTGAAGAACTTGGAGCGAGATCTTTAAAGTTTCAGCAAACCTTGTAGATCAAATGAAAATGGAAACTCCTTTTGGGGTTTTCAAATCTCTTCCTCACCAGATAATTTTGGCCTTTTCACCACAAAATGTTCAACATAAATTTATTACATTCTGAGTCCAGAGCTGAGATTTGTTATTAGCTGGACTCCAGATGTTCAAGTGTAGATTTATGTCAAACTCACAATCACTCTCAAGGCTGCAGCCGGCGGCGGCTGCTAATTAGCTTCCACAAAACCTTGGACGGCGGGCCAAGCAGCGAGCCCAGCGCCGCCGAGCAGAAAGGTGATTGTGAATGTATTTACTTCCTGGAACAGAGGGGGGAATTGAACTCCATTCAAATCAGCTGACACCGCTCTATGTAGATATGCTAGCCAGTGCAGACTGGGCTCCACCATCCCTCCCACTTACTGCCGTCAATGAGCGCATTCAGGCTGCATGAATACCGAGCACCCTCTGCTAAGCCCCGCCCACTCTGCCCACGGCTCATCCATGTCTCGCCTTTGTCGCCGTCTGAATGTGATTTTCGAAAGGTTGACAAAAATGTTTTTTGGTGTAAATGTGGAGGGTGATGTCAGAGTCTCAGACACGCGCAGCCGCAGACCTGCACGGAGATGGAGACGCCAGGTGACGAGCGAACTGAAGAGCTCATGTTGAAGTGTCCTTGAGCAAGGCGCCAAACCCCAAACTGCTCATGACGGGGAGGTTGGCATGGCAGCCTACGCCATCAGTGTGTGTCTGTGTTTGTGTGTGTGGGTGAGTGAGTTCGTAGAATAAAGTGCAGGGGCCTCACTGACACCTGCAGCAGGAATGCTGCAAAAGTACTAGACTGGCGTTTCTCCACTGCATGGTGCCAACTCTACTGGACACCACTCTTCTCTACTCTGCTCCACTGTACTGTGCCCTACTCTGCTCTTCTCTGCACTACTCTGCTCTTCTCTGCACTGCTCTGCTCTTCTCTGCACTACTCTGCTCTAGTCTACCCGGCTCTGGTCTGCTTGACTCTACTCAACGTGGTGTATTTCCATCATATGACTGCACATTGATGTTGTTTCTTTTTAAAATGATTCATTGTTCTTTTGTCCTCTTGCATTGCATCTCCCCATTGTGGGATCAATAAAGTACGACTAATACTACTAGTATTACTACTCTACTACTATATCATTGATCATCAAGCTTTAAATTGTAAATAAATCTACAGTTGATGTTTACGCACTGGTCCATTCACACATTAAAACAGTTTACTCAGAAGTCATTGGAGCTTCAGCTTGCTCAAGGGCACTTTGACACAGACCAAAGTATCCAACCCAGCAGCCTCTCTGACTCCTGTCTCCTGGTTTCCTGTCAGCTGTCGAACATGGAGAGAAACAGCTCAAACTCTTAGTGCACGTCTGACAAAAGCGTGGACGTCAATGAAGTTAAACCGAACTGCCTGCTCAGCCATGCAGATGTCCTTGGAGACATGAGGGAGAAAAAAAGTCTTGTGACTCGATTCTTGTGGGAAGGAAATAATGGAAGTGCTCGACTCAAAGTTTTGACTGAGGCTTGGACGTCAGAAGATACTGAGGCTCACGTTTGAAATATGAGGAAATATTCTAAAGTTTTGCTTGAAGGGACACGAGATTAAAAAACACAAACAGACAATAGTGGAGGACACGGTGGAGAACATGGTGGGGAACACGGTGGAACATAGTGAAGACAATAGTAGACGTCATGGTGGAGGACATGGTGAAGACAATAGTGGAGGACATGGTAGAGAACATGGTGGAGGACATGGTAGAGAACATGGTGGAGAACATTTGGAGACAATAATGGAGGACATGGTAGAGAACACGGTGGTGAACATGATGGAGGGCATGGTAGAGAACATGGTGGTGAACATGATGGAGGACATAGTGGAGGACATGGTGGAGGACATGGTAGAGAACATGGTGGAGAACATGGTGGTGAACATGATGGAGAACATGGTGGAGGACATGGTGGAGGACATGGTAGAGAACATGGTGGTGAACATGATGGAGGACATGGTGGAGGACATGGTAGGTGAACATGATGGAGGACATGGTGGAGGACATGGTGGAGGACATGGTAGAGAACATAGCGGGGGAACATGGTAGAGAACATAGCGGGGGAACATGGTGGAGAACAGTGGAGACAATATTGGAGGTCATGGTGGGGAACATCACTCTTTGTGTCACTCTCCAATATTCCTGTGATTGAGAGAAGTAACAGGAAGTGCTGATATATTATGGGCTGTATCACCGTGGGGATAACATTTCCCAGACTGTGGCACAGATTAGTAATTAAAACTGAGTGGAAACAGACAGCAGAGAGCCAACACTTGGGAGCGGAGAGCAGTTGGCAGTGCGGCCATGTGAGGGAACAAGCTCCGCCCCCTCTGGAAGTGTGTCAGTTGGCGAAGGGTGAGGAATGGCGAGCCCGCTGTCCCGCTATCAGCATCTGGGCTGCAGTGGGTCAGGGTCAAGGGGAGAGAGATGAGACGGAGGGAGGAGGAGATGGGGGGGGGGGGTGCAGGCAGGGAGAGGACCACACCTGGTGAAGGCACGCTTCAGGAGCGTGGAGCGCACGGCCACATACGCCAAGGAGGCGGAGCCTCGGGGGGAGGGTTCAGACAAGAGCTGCGCCGCCCGCTCCGACCTTGACACGCGACACGATTGACGTTAATACTGGAACCAAACAGAGCCGGGTCTGCGGAACTGTGGGTGGCATGTGTGCGTTTGGTGTAGAGTGTTTATGAAAGACGGGAGCAGCAAAGGCACAACACAGAGTCTGTTTGTTGTGGAGTGCAAAATATTATTCAAGCAAACCTGAAGCGATGCGCGTCGGGAACAATTTGTCATTTGATGTCAGAAGTGTCCCAACACACACAAACATCAACGTGTGTCAACGTGTTTGTTTAGGAACATCTTGTCCCTTTGATCACAACAAGACTGACTCCTTTTCAGCCAGTTGTCACTTAGCAGGGAGGAAACAGCTGCTGCAGAAGGTGTGAACTCACAGATTTGGCTGGAAAACATGGTGGTGAGCATAGAGAAGAACATTGTGGAGAACATGTTAGAGGACTTGGTGGAGAATATGGTGGGGGACATGGTGGTGAGCATAGGGGAGAACATGGTGGAGAACATAGTGGAGAACATGGTGGAGGACATAGTGGAGGACATGGTGGAAGACATAGTGGAGAACATGGTGGAGGACATGGTAGAGGACATAGTGGAGAACATGGTGGAGGACATAGTGGAGGAAATCGTAGTGAACGTGGTAGAGGACATGGTGAAAACATAGTGGAGAATATAGTGGTGAACATGGTGGAGAATATGGTGGAGAACGTGGTGGAGAACCGAGTGGAGAACAGGGTGGAGAACAGAGTAGAGAGCATAGTGGAGAACATAAATGAGAAAATGGTGAAGGACATGGTGGAGAACATTAGTATTGTTGAGTTTCAACCCTTGTGGTGTCTCCTTTGTTTATCTAATGAATCATAATTTGGCTGCAGAGCAGAGATGGTACTATGAGATGGTAAAGCGCCATCAGGCTACAGCTAAGGCTGAAGCTAAAGCCACAGCAAACGTTAAAACCTATGATCAAAGTAAAGGTGCAAATACAAACAAGGACACAAACAATTCCTCCGTTGTAGAGTTGTTTCAGTTGTGACCAACGCAACGTCATCACACCAAACACCGACGTAGCCACTCAAGAGTGTCTGGCTCAGAGCTTCAGACGCAGCCCTGATTGGTCGACAGTCTTCTGTTGGATTTATCAATGTGGAGGGACTCGGGTCCCTCGGTGGAGCCTGCTGCTGCCGGCCCTCCGATCCCTGCAGGGGTCCCTCGGTGGAGGCGCTGCAGCTCTTATCGCTGCCTGTGAAGCTTTGTGTGTTTCATCGGAGAAAAGGATGTTGGATGCTCGGTGCTGATAAGACAAACGTGGCGGGCGGCATCAGTGAAGGGCAGCGTGTGACGGCGAGCCAAGGTAAGAGCAGCGAGACCAACAAATAAACACATTGGTGATAACACGGGTGTTTTCCTGCGCAATGGCCAACTGATCTCCCAGCTGATAGCACTGCTTGGGGTCCTGCACTCTTATGTAATCATGAATCAACCCCCCCCCCCTCCTGCCCATGTGTAGTGCTGTTGGTCCCAGGGGGATCAACAGCCTTGACTGGCTCTGATTAGACACGAGGGGTGTGTGGGGTATGTGTGTGTATGTGTGTGGGGGGGGGGGTCAAAAGCTGCTCCATCAGCCTTGAGGAGATAAAGTGACGCCTCCTGGACCCCCCCGGCCTGCCC
>CAESWR010002526.1:508620-520979 GCA_903171835.1 Mullus surmuletus | reverse complement strand
GTGGAGGAGTTTGTAGATGTCTTTATTTATATTTATTTTTTTGGGAGTGACTGTCTGTTGGCCGACTGCACACGGAACACAGACAAAGTCAACAAACTGCGCATTCGGTGCCAAAGTGATATAACAGCTCCCCCAGGTAAAGCACATGAATAATTCAGTGGCACATTTTTAGAAACAGCACCCAATCGTTGCAAAAATATGCGAGGGCTCACCAAAATTTTGCATACTTTGTGAATTTTCCACAAAAGTTTTTTGTTTTTATTTTATTTATTTTTTTAGAATACCCCCTGAATAATCAACATTTTTTTGTCGGCTTAAATCATTTCTGGAGGGACTGACAAGAGTCCATGTTGACCCTCTGATCCCCACATTTGACTAATTCTAGCGAGATTGATGTATCGTTGCATTTTATCAGCATTGAAACTTAAATACGAGTTCTCCCAGGAATTGAGGTTTGTTTTTAATTTTAATCTCAAATTAAACGAATGTCCAAAGATTTTTAAAAGCAGGACTTAAGTCCAGTCAACACTTTTCATCCATTTTCAATTTACATACTATTGCATACAAACCTATTTTTTATCATCAAGTATTAGTAGTGCATGTATCAATACGAAGAATTGTAAAATAGGGAAATGACTTGTAAATGTAATGTAAATGATATACTTGAAATCATGAGTGCTCATTTTGTTTGCTACTGAGAGGTTAAAATATGTTTTGTTCCATTAAGGCAGTTTGCAAGCAGCGACTTTAAAAGCTCCTTCACGTCTGCTTGCTTCAGGTCTTGGTAATGGATCACCGGAGACTAAAGAGTGCATTATGGATTTATTGTGAGAAACCACCGACACGTTGATGTGTCTCTCTTGCTTGCTAATTGCACACATGGAAGAGGTTTGTGCTGAATATGCGTTAAAGAATGTAATAAACAAACCCCTTAATACAATCATTCCTTCATTCATTTCTCCATAGTTTTTAATGATCGGAAAACAAAAATGTGCATTGTGAAAGGTATGAATCACAATGATAAACAAGCATCTTTATGTCCTCCGTGCTGATTAGGTTTTTTTCCTGTTACAAGCAGTTATTAGACATTGGCGGATGGCAGAAAAAAAAACAAAAAAACTGCAATTCTCTGTTTACAGATTGCCAGCCTGCACAACCCAGATTTATCATTCCATATTGTGCTGTCAATGTCAGTGTGTGATGTGTTGGCCTTCAAATATGTTTAGTTCTCTCCTACCTTGAGACATTTAGGTGCACACAAAGAAGTAATTTCTTTGAATGTAAACACACAATTAACTACAGTGAAAGACTGAATCAAGGGATATCTCCATGTCCTCCAATCCATTTTTATTCATTGCATTGAACTTTGCAACCTGGAAGCGGCCACTGAATCCGATGCTTTTGATTAATATTTAAGCTACACAAATGAATAAAAAAAGAATGAGTTGTGTAAGTGGCAATTATTAACTTGCACCAGTAGGTAAAATATTCTGTTGGACAAATGGATGTCTTTTATAATGTGATCTGAATTATGGGTGCTTATATAAAAGAATAAATGCAGATTCACTGAATTATTAAGAGATTAAGTGTTTTGATTGAATCTGCTGTGATCCAAGTCTGTAGTTTGTCACTTGCTCACACCGCTCGAGTTCCAGATGCAAACAACTTCAGTTACAAGACAACAGCTCAAACCAGAGAGGAGCCCCCACTGCAGATGAAATGTTATCTATTTTTATCACTTTTGTCTCTGTTACTTTTGCTGTTATGAAACATTACACCATCGCAATGCGTTCTTTTTCTCTCTCCATTTCTTTGATAACCCCCCCACCACCACCACCACCACCAGAAATATTTGATTTTTCAACTTTGCCGCCCGTCTCTTTTCATCTCACGGAACAATGCAGTTGTTGTTTGTTGATACAGCTTGGAGAAATCTTGGGTGTTAGAGTCAAACACAGACAGATGCGACGGAAGCGTGCAGTCCGTTATTTTTTCATTATTTTTGACTAATCTTGCAGACCTACTGTTTTGATCTTCCTGCATCGCATCAATTTGATTAGAAGGGAAAACTGTCCAACTACAAAAAAGCACTCTTATCCTTCCAATTATATGCAATGTTAGCTCCTGTTAGCATTGGCAATGCCCTTTAGCTTTCTTATGTTAAAGTTCTTTGTCCTTATATTAAAGTTTTTAAGATTCTCAACAGACTCTCCTTTAAAGAGCCTCCAGTTATGAAGTAAAATTATAAAAGAGCTTGACAGGTGCTTGTTTTCATTCCAAGCGATCTTCCTCATCAGGCCGGATCTGCTGAGCGAGCAGAAGGTGTTTTGTGTCTAATTTAGTTCTCTGTAGGCAGACAGGAAGGATTTTTTGATGAATGGCGATTGGGGCTTTTTGAGCATGCGAAAATTGGCTTTGTACGACTTTGAGTTTTATCAGTCAGTTTTTTCCCCAGTCGTCTTTGTTTGACCTTTAAACCTCCCCGTATGGAGTCCTTTGTTTTGCGATATTAGATGTTTGGCGGCATCAAAACCGGAACCCATGTTTTGCATAGGTCGATTTTAGGAGGCTTCATCATATCTTGTTTGTGTTTTTCGGTTGTCAAAAACAAATCCTGCTAATCCACTAATCCCACAAAACCATAACTATAAAAATAGTTGAGGCCTTTGGATCGACAATAATGAGCCACGGCAAAAACAACAACAGCAGTTGAAGCCATCACCGTTTTTAATTTGCAACATCCGAACCCCTTTGGTGGTCTCTGGAGATTGATCACAACCTCTTGTATTAAAGTGTAAATTGATATTTCTTAAGCCTCCGTATTTGAAGATGGTCCCGATGTACCTCCCCTCCCTCCCTCTTCTACGAATTACCTGCGGAGCGCTCTGCTGCTTGTCGAGAAACACCTGATATTTTTATTGTTTTAGCTCTGAGCCAACTTTTCTGTGTACAAGCCGAAACATATTTGCTCAAAATAACCAGGTACTCGAATGGGAAAAGGACTAGCTCCATGTTGGTGGAAAATCGGTGCAGGCAGCGGGCAACTTCATATTGAAAATAGGCATAAGACAAACTGTGCACTATACTTTTTTTTCCGGTTTTTCTTTGTTTTGATAACTTTGCCTTCATGGAAAGGACATCAACTCTCACAGATGTGTTTAAAACAATGTATTCAGCTTTTTAAACTTTTTCTGTATGTTAGCCATGATGTCTAACCTGACTGCAAACACTGACTGTTACATGTGTTTTCTATTTTGCAGGTGTGGCTGCTGCCAGTGATTGAAGCGCTAAAGGTGTCTCCTCTCATCGAGAAGGTCAGTGACCACAAAGACTTCAAGAAGCTGCTCAGGACGAGAACCAACGTTCTTGTGCTCTACACAAAGACAGGTAAGAGAAAACTCCTAATAAGAATATTTGAGGGAGCCCCCCCACACACACACGCACATACACACATGTAGTTATTGGATTCAATTCACTGTCATGGATGTAATGCCACCAAATGTGGGCCTCCAGCAAAAATTCTGTTAGTGTCCATTGTTTTTTGGCAAAGGAAGGAGGCCCGACGAGCTCTCCTGCCAGACAATCATTGTAATTGCTTATGGATATTGCTACTATTATTAGTGGCTCTTGAACAGCTTGTTGTTGGAGAGGCAAATTTGTCAAACAAGCGGAAAAAAAACTCCCGCATGCAAGGCCGCGTTTAGGCAAATTTTTCAATTTAATTTTCAAATTTTTAGGGTGAAAAGTAAATCAATGCAGCTCATGTTTAAAGCATGGTGTTTCATTTTTGGTTTTTCAATCGATAACGTCACATCATCAGCCCGGCATGAGAGCAGAATTTGGCTCTCACCAACATATTCAGTTGTCAGTACTTGCTGGTAAAACCTTTAATTGCCTTTAAAAGGACCGAATCCTAATTCTAGCAAATTAAACAAGATATTAAAGTTGCATGTCATTTTAATTCCTTGAAATTATTCATGGCGTATAAGGTCACTACACTTAAGTTAAGTTGCAGTAAGCCTGTGACATATACAATCGAATATCATCTTTTTACATGAGTTTGTAAAATCTGAGCTTCCCGAACTTGCGAGGACAGCAGGAATAAGTTGTGACACATCGCCAACAGCAGTGACTCAGTGGAATGTTTCCGTCCATCTCTTCTCGCTATCAACTCCCTGGGCGAATCTGCGGCTCCAGGGCTGCTAAATGCTCCAACATTCAGTTGTAAACTTGTGATATATGCTTCATCACTTCCAGCAATGGCTCTGATATTACACTATCATTTGATACATCATGACAAAGTCATTGATTGTAGCCGCTTTAGGATATATGATGCAATATTGATTTTGAGTTTTATCTGTAGCCCATTTTAAACGATCGCAGGCACACAAAAAACGTGGGTATATGTGCATATTGTGCATATCGTATGGGATTAAAGCCGAGTTTTTGTATAGAAACAAGGATACTTCATCGAATCACATCTGCTTTTAAGCCAACATTTTCTGCCCTCATGCGTCCCTGTAGATATTAATTCCATTTTCTTTTGCGTATTTCAAAGAAGAAGAAACACACCTTAGTCAGCGGGCTTTCACAAGGAGCCGCAGGTTGATTGTAATTCTCCTTTCAAAAGAGCCTCCCACTTCTCAATAACCATGCGAGACCCCTTGCGCACATTCATAATTCATGGCCCGTATCAGCCGGCGTTGGGTCGTTGGATTTGGCTTCTCCATATCGAGCCGCTGTGCTCTGATTGATCGCCAGCTGCAGTGCAATGCAAACATTCCTTCTTTAAAGATGCCCAAGGTTCCCCTTGCAGCCCCCCCCCCCCAGGTTAAGCGCCTCCCACTTTCCATCCAGACATGTCAAATTCCTGTGGTTGGAAATGTAAAGACGGTCTTCTGTCTGCATTACAAATCACCTGCCTCGGACGCTCTCATCCGGCCGTAACTCGGCTCACGATAAAATCCACAAACCAGTATCTGCTCCGCCTCCCACTCCATACAAAGCGATAAACCATTACTCAATCACTGGATGTTTCTCTGCGGCGGTTTTGGTGCGAGGACTGCCCCCAGGGAGCCATGGCGGTGCCCCTGGTGTCTATATATAGCCTCGACTGGGGAAAAATCGTCGTCTCTATGCAGTGAATAACACACTTTTCATTTCAAGACGCATATAAAAATGATGTATAGTCTCACCAAAGGACCAGAATATTACACTTTGTTTATTTTACACGGAGGAATTCACCGCAGTTGCCATATCTGATGAAAAGCAGTAATAATAATGTTGTTAGAGCAGATACACTTTATTACACACCCCTATTTTTCTGCTCTGCACTGCCATATTTTCTCTCTGACACGGCGGATTGTGAGAGTCTGCGGTGGTCACGAACCCCGTTTTGTCCCTGTCCGCTGCCGCCGCTCCACCGGAATATGGCAGGCAGCATCCCGCCGATCCAAGCCTGTCAAGCGAGTGCTTCCGTCCCTTTTTTTTTGGTTTTTTCTTTTTGTAGAAAAGTTGGTCCACCTGAGCGGCCGATGAGTCTCTGTGTCGCCGTATAATCCTCCCATCTCCTGCTTAGTCACACTATTGTAAGATGTTGAAAGCTGATGTAACTTTAGCCCCCTCCCTGAACCCATCCAGTGAAAGGTATTAGAAAACCTGCTCCCATCAGCCCCCCCCAACCCAAATCCAAACTCACTGATCTCTTTCTTCATCTCCTGGCGCTTTGGTAAGATGCTGAGTGCTGCCGTAACTCAATTCCTCACCAGTGTGTGTTTGACATGACTGTGTCCTCTGTGTCTCGATGCTCGGGGGTTTGTCCCGTGATATTGAGCGTTTTGTCGGGGGGAAACGAAGGGGCTGACCGTTTTTTTTTTTTCTTTTCTTTTTTGATAGCAACATCAGGGGACTCCCAGTTGAAGCTGCTTTCAGATGTGTCGCAGACAGTGAAGGGCCAGGGGACCATCGCCTGGGTCAACTGTGGGTAAGTAGTGGGATGATCAGAAAAAAAAAAAATCACACAAATGCATTTTTGAATATCTTCCCTCACTGTCACAACAACTTTTTGTTGTTTGACAATGCAGCCTCTTTGCCTAGGTACCTTTTCAGACAGATTTTTTAAAGGCAAGCAGAGCAATTTAGTTTCAAGACCATATCATTATCTGCACAATTTATGGCAATCTATCAAATGATTCAATTATTATTTCTTTCATTGTAGAGGCACAATTTGTATTGAAGCGAATGTGTTCAATGTATTCCTTTTCTGCAGTATTTCTGGGTACTTCATCTTAAGCAAATTATTTAATGGGGAAGTCGCATGGCTTTTTTGGACTCATAGCAGTCACCAACAATAGTTCCCATTACAGTCATCATCCTTCATATTTGCAGTCTTTATCTCTAATATCACCCTCATCGTCTGCAGTCATTCGTTGCTCCACCTCCTCTCCTTCCCCCTCAATGATCCCTCTTCCCTCCCACTGTCTTCCACTCACTCTCTCAACCCAACCGATCGAGGCAGACGGCCGCCCACCCTTCTGCTCTGAGGTTTCATTCTTTTTTTGGTGGTTGATGGTTGCTCTCAGGGGGCGGAGATCGATTTCGAAAATCGACAATAAGTACAATGATAAAGGCAAAGATGGCAGTTTGTCATGCAAAGGCTGTTGTGCGATAGGTCATTATCACAACAAAACATTCGGTCCTTAGTGGAGTGCATTATGCTTTTACTCTCAAGAAACCTACGTGCCTCAGAAGAAGAAGAAACATTTGTATACCCATATGGCGCTAAAAAAAAAATGTCTTAAAAAAAGAAACCAGAAACAAATGATGACGAATGGAAACTGAATCCAAACCGCCTCATCATGACATTTAAAGTACAGCTGCTGAACATTTGCTGTAGAATCAGCCTCTTGATTATGACCGCTCTTGCTTTTGGAAGACATGCTCATTTTTTGTTTATTTGCCTCCTACATCTAAGAATTCAATCATGGACAAATTTCACAATATCAGTCTTGTATGTGCAAAACCTCTGACATTTTTTGTTTGATTTAGATTAAATATGACTGTATTTTGGACTGTTACTTATTAGTTTGATCGCTGTGAACCTTGATGCAAGAACAAGGTTGACCAGTTCTTTTCTTTTTCTTTTTGTCTTTTTTTCCGTTAGAAAAATTGAAGAGTAACTGATAGGGTGATGTTGAAATGTAAATAAAACACAGTACTGAAACAATTGATACTCATGGCCCCCAGTCATATTGAAACATTTTGTCTTCTCACAAAACATCTGTCAGTTGTCTTCCTCTCCGCGGCTCACGCCTTTTAAACATTAAGCAAATGCACGATACTCCCGAAACCCGCACAAGAATTGTTTTTCTTTCGCCACAACCAGCTTTGCTCCCATATGATCTGAATTCGACATGTTGTTCTTTCTACCTTGTCCTGGCTTACCGCTCCGCTTACATTATTTAATTTTTTTTTCCCCCTCCGTACCTTCAACCGTCAACCCATCAGCTGTGTGAAGCAAGAGGAAAGAGTGCATCTTAAAACAGGAAACCGAGAGGAAGGCAGCAACTCCCCTTTGACTCCTCCTGTAGCGCTCATTGTAGCATTCACAATCTCTCTCAGGCTTATCCGGCACTGAAGAACAAGCGCGGAATGGGAGAGGAAGTTCAAGCCGGGCTTAGGAAAATGTCAGAATTGCTGCTACATGCTTTCTGCGAGAATGATATCACCGCTCTCTCACCCACTTCCAGCATGATATAGAGTGAGCTAATGCAAAGCAGAGATTTATCCCGAGCCAGGTTCCTGCCAGGAAAGCTAGAATGAGCCGGGTTCATCACCGCAGGGCACGCGCCGCCGCTGCCAGCCTCGCCAGCCTCACCAGCCTAGCCAGCACCGCACTGTGCAAGTTGGCATATTTCTGCACCCTTCCAAACGGAGCGGCTCCAAATCGAAGCTCCAGCCGGGAGCTCATGGCGGACCGAGCGAGCGAGGGAGTCGAGCGCATATCACAGCGTGAGAACCACCGTCCCTGCCAAGAAAGAGGACCACGAGGGCCAGAATGACACACTGTGAACAGATGACAGGGACCTAAATCTCGGCCAAGCGGGATCCACCAGAGGGATGGATGATCTCATACGGGAAGGGGGCACAGGACCGTGCCGCCCTGCTCTTCTTCCTTTGGAAATTTAGAGCAGACGTGGAATATGGTGGGGGAAAAAACAAACCTTTTTCATCTCAATGAGAACTACAAGTACGATCAAGAACACAGATTGGGGATTTTTTTTGAATGAATGACAATTGAATAGTATGGAGGACGAGTCTGTTTTTGCCCTCACAAAGCATCTCCACAGAAGTACATTGAATCATTCATTGGTACCATGCTTTTGATCGAGTTTAATTCAGTTAAGTCCAAAAAGTGGGTGGAGAGGGAGTAACAGAAGAAATACAAAGTGGTCATGAAAGGATGCTGTTTTAAAGCCTTTTGATTATAACAATAATAATAATATATAATTTTAGAGCACTTATCAAACATGGTTACATGGTTAAAAACTCCCTTTTAGGAAGAAACCTTGAGTAGATCCACCACTCAGGGTGGGCTGTCATCTGCTTAGACCAGTCAGGTTAACAAGACATATTAATTAATAAACTGTTCAGTTAATACACATAATGCAGTCTTGATTTATTTCCTTGTGTTTTTACTCTGCTGGCCAGTCTGAGTATTATGAAAGTTGCAGATTGAGGGTATTAAATCATGTTCCGCTTAAACCCAGAGCCTTTTCTCTACTTTTGTGATGAAGCATAGTTTATTCTACTTATCAGTATTTGATTGGACAACAGTTTTCCTTGGCATCAGACCTTACCATTGCGGTTGTTCCACTCGCCTCTTTGTCAGCACCGTAAAACCTTCGCATGAGCCCCTCTCCCGTTTATCAGCCGTGTCTTTCTACCTTCTCGCCTCACAACGTGTAGATTTATCTTAGGGTTGGAACTTTGCCACCGAGCCGACGGGAAGTATGCGTGCAACACTTGGACTTGGGTTCATCCGACGGATAAACCTCTGATGAATCACTCTTTTATTCTTTCTGCACTGGCCGCTGCTTAGTGAGTCATTCTGATTTCTCCCGGCATGGAATTGTTCTGCTAATTTAAAAAGCACTGCAGCTTTAAGGTTCTTTCTGTATCGTTCTCTACAGGGGTCTCAAGTTACAGGTCTTGCACTTTGAATGGGGGCAGAAAAAAAGATTATCAGGAGGGTTCGCGTGTGTTACATTTAAACTGTTCTGCCCAATACAAACATTTGTTCAACTTATTAAGCAAAGTACCTCAAAGCTATAAATACCATCTAGCAAGATTTTCAAGACTCTGGTTTGGATCCATTGACACGATGGATTCCTCATTCAAGTTCCATTTAGTTCATAGTGACCCTTACAGCCCTTTTTTTTTTCTTCCCAAGGAGTTTGCATGAGTGGACTGCTGTTGAATTAATGACCGAGTGTCTTTTCCAAATAAGTGTCGAGGTCACACCTGCCGCCGGTTCACCCGCATTGGTTCCATCTGCTCTCATGATTCAGCAAAAACCTTTACCTGAGAGACTGACACAGATTTAGTCGTCCTCCAACTACAATGAACATGTATTTGTCTCCCCGCGGGTCGACCTCTGTTACCTTGGCTCTCCGGTTAAAAAAAACAAAAAAAAAAGTCTCTTTACATATGTTCCTATGAAAGTAATACATTTGTCCAATGTACTTTATTACAGAAGATCAGTACTCTCCAATTCCAATGCTCTTGTAACAAGTGTGAAATATGCTTAGGTGGAAAAATGCTTATTTATTTGCTCTTAAAGTGAGGGTTCAATTAAAGATATGAGCAGCACAACAAGGGATCTCAGCGTGGTGACATGCAATACGGTATATAATGTATATTCCCATTGCAGATTTATGCATTATGCAACTACTAAAAATAGAGAGGAAAGCTGTGTTTATATAATGTGATTCAAAGGAAGTGATGAAATGGTAATGTAGTTGTCGTAATGCAGCTATTTTTTTTCTTGTTTCCTTTCTCATTTAGTTTCATACAGCCATGTCAAAACACATCAAACTCATGACACATAGAATTTATATATAAGGGAGTGATTTTGTGTGATTTGAGCTGGTTGAACCCTTTCATTTGACATTTCTTTTTTCCCCTCCATCTTTTCTTATCATGTCGTTCTCAGCGAGTCAGAGGGCCGTAAGCTCTGCAAGAAAGTGAAGGTGGACCCCAGCTCCAAAAGCGGCGGGACCGAGCTGCTGCATTACAAGTGAGTAACCAGGAATTCAGCACACTGTCAGACTGGCTGACACCCCTGACGGCGTTCTCAAGAGTAATACCATGTTCGCAGCTTAAAAGCTATGTTCACAATTTAGTGATGGTGTTGTAAGTGCTTTTTTCTTCTTTTTCTTTTTTTTTTTTTGTTTCTTTTTCAGAGATGGGACATTTCACACAGAATACAACAGGCCGGCTACATTCAAGGTTAGCTGTCAGCGGCACTCCTACATTCCTTTTTATATTCTGTGTACAAGTGGTCCTTTCGCCTCCGTCTACCATTTGGCCAAAGGGGGGAGTACTTTATGCTAATGAGACATGAACTTTATGCTTGTGAGACATGTTTTTGTAGACACTAGAACTGACTTAGTGTTTTGTAAGTGTGTTTAAAGGTGCCAAAAATCTGCATTTCTTGTTCGGGATTTGTACACAGATTGCAGTGCTAATAAATTACCAATGAGCTGCACCTGACAGTCTTATTTTCTTCCTCACTAATTATTCTCTAAACACTCTTCACTAATTAACATCTCTGAGTGTTGGTTCCTCACAGGTTCCTCCTTGGGTTGTGCTTCAAGCATACACCAAATTAAAACATTAACATTTTATTAAGACTATCGGCAACATGGGAAGAAACCCACTTTTAATTACAATTCTTTTATCAAGGCGGCCACTCAGGCCTCGGGCTTGGGCAGGGGGCTTGTGAATGACTATAGAGACTCAGTCAACCAGACATGAATAGACACAGATACCGAAAAGTTGAGGTTCACAAACTGAAATTTCAACACTCTATTTCATTTTTTGAGGGAAACCAGATTGAGATTCTGATATAATTATGATCTATCTGACTGATAACACTTGTAGACTGTAATTCCAGTTGCAATCTACAAATCATAGACTGACTTCTTTTGGTTTTTTTCCTCTTAAGATGATGAGAAACCCATTCTTAGAACGTTAAAAAAAAAAAAAAAGGATAGCCCACAGATGTCCTGTTTGCTTAAGTGTTTGTCAGCCATATTTTTTGTCCCAGACAAGTGAAAATGGCGCAGAAATGGTAAAACACCAATAATCTCAATTAAAACCATTACCAAAAAATCATGAGGCGCAGATGATGGCTATTATGTATTCCGTTCATGTCCATGCCGTCATAGTTAACGCTCTCCTGAATGAAATACTTCCCGCTGTTTCCTTTGCCGGCGCTTGGCTCGTTCTGTTTACAGGATGTGCGCGCTTTACCGAGCCCATTAGCAGACACTAAAAGATATTGAAATAGGTTTAACACCTCCCGAATGTACAAACACGTTGATCTATATGAGCCTCCATCTGGCACAGCCTCTGGCATTGTCTGTACTAAATTTAGGAGTGACTTTTAGAGCAGCAGTGCAAATCATCACCAGTCGCTCCGCTGTTCTCGCAATCATTTGTGAGAATTTGTGGCAGGGCGAGTTGTTGTATCTTGCGTTGTGTTGCCTCCCTTCCCTCTCTGTGCTCGCAAGGTTCATCATTCTGGCTCCTCTGTTTTGTTTTCCCATCTTTCAGTCCATGGTAGCGTTCTTAAAAGACCCATCAGGGCCGCCACTGTGGGAGGAAAACCCGGAGGCAAAAGACGTTGTCCACATAGAAACGGAGAAAGTAAGTGCTGACTTCTACGTTTTTGGTCACATTTTCAAGAAGCTTCATTGTTTCCCATTGATATCCGGAGATGTAAAATGTACTTTGAGAGCTTTGACATGGCGCAGGGATTCTCCCCTCCTGTCCCGCTGTGAAAGTTTTGATCAGCTCCTAAAGCTGACACAGCAGCATGTCCGACTCCTTGACACGAAACCCCGCAACCTCAAAGCATCACACTAGATAAGCTGCTCAGCGAGGCTCATGAAATCTATAAACACAGCCCTCTCTCTCCACAACGCAGGATTTTCAACACAGCTCTCAGCTCGTCAGCTTGGTCAGCGCTCGTATATATATAAAGAAAAAAGCCACACCTGACACCAGAAGACACTGTAGCATTTTGAAAAGCCTGTAATTTATTGAACACCAGTCCTGTCTGCTTTTTTTTTTTT
>CAESWR010002526.1:497139-508226 GCA_903171835.1 Mullus surmuletus | reverse complement strand
GAAGGACAAGCGAGAGAAGGTGACTGTGTCTGTGGTGTTAGACCGCAATAGGTTGTTCTACAATTGTTCAAATTGCACATTACCTGTTTTGGGCATTTCAACATCTGACATTTGAATTGAGATATTTTTCAATTGCTTTGGCTTTGGGGTTTTTTCAGCTAGATCTTTTTGCACGAACCAATTGCACCAATTAATGGTAAATGGGCTGTGATTACATTGCGTTTGGTCTACCAGAATGATCGTCAAAAGGGTTTACATGACCGCTCCCATTCACTCACACAGTCACACACCGATGGCGGAGGCTGCCATACAATGTGCCATCCAGCTCATCAGGAGCAAATGGAGGTCAATTCACCACAGTCTCCAGATCAGAGTGAAGCGAAAGCCCTCAGATAACAAGCTGTCCCACTTTACCTACATACATACAGTGTACTTTGAAATTGCTTGGTGATATATGACCAGCATGATACACAGTAGTGGTATAAAAAAAGATGCAGTGTTTATTACAAAAAGTACAGGGAAGGACTTCAGTGACCTCTTCATAAAATGAGCCACAGAGATCTACCTTGAATCCTACCACCATTGTTATCTCCGCAAAGAAAACAGGGCAATTAAATACAGCAGAGAAAAGTATTGCATCCCGTTCCAGTGCAGTATTTAAATTGAATGCTATGTGGGTCAAACAATATAGCTGATAAATAAAACACTTAGTGGCCACTGAGGATGTATCGTTACTTAATACCTCAAGGGTGTCACAATATATTTTTCTTCGGTTGTGGTCAGTGGTTTTGAGTTTATATCTTTCACGGCAAAAGGCACAATGAGCTGTTATTGACCAGAAAACAACCCCAATTCCCCTGGTAGATGATGATAGATTGTTTGACAGTCACACTGACACGGTCAAAGCACATCCCACTGAGTTTTTTCGAATAACTTGTGTCATTTATTTGTTTATTTTTGTTCGCAGGGTGCGGCGTGTGCAAGAGAATGCAGCCCATTTTCCAGCAAGCAGCCACAGAGACAAAGGGGAGATACGTAAGTTTACAGAGCCCCCCCCCACCCTCCCTTTGCACATTTGGTCCCCTGTCTGATCGCATTAACCGCGTCTGATCCGCGGCCGTCCTCCACCGATGTTCAGCGATTACCACGAGATGTGTCAGCAGTGAAAGTCTGGCTGGTTAGCGTGCCTTTCTGCTGGGTTACATCCCCATCAGTCAAGGCCTAAACCGAAGGCTTTCGTCACTTATAATTCCAGCACAACTTCTCGCAAGTACAATACCTCAGCCTCGTCTGCCTCACGGCTTTTGATTCAGCAGGATAATAACCCAGATGTTCTTTAAAAGCAATTTGGAGGCCCTGATCTCATCTCCGCTGGACTTGATTTATACTTTATCTGTGCTTTGGCTCGCGTCGACTCATTGAGGCAATTACAGTAGTTCACTCAAAGGCCCACCAATCTGGTCTATAAATCAGTTTTTAAAGATTTAGAGCGCTGCGCTATTATTCAGGTATTTAATCAGCGACTGCATTAAATGCAAGTAACTACACTTCTGTGACGTCCGTCTCACAGAAATTAAGAAGTACCTCGGCTATTTTCTCATCAACAATTTGAATGCTGAATGTTTTTATAGACCTTTTATCAACTTAAGTTTCTAAACTGTACAACCATGGCCAATGTATTCCATTAGCATCTGCTGCGTCGACGATAAATGTTCGATGCTTCCCATTTTTACTCCAGCTAAAAATCGGAGGCAGAGGTTTAGATTGCGATACTGCGGCACCAGGAGGTTTCTACCTCATTTTGAAGGGGTGTCCCGATCCAATATTGACATCGGATATTGGTCCAATATCAGTAAAAAAGTCAGAATCAGGAAATCTGACTGATATAAGGTATCTCTGATATAAGGTATTGAGGGTTTTCAGGTTCTTCTAATGTATTTTTTATTCATTTTATTCATTGTAGAATATTCTCATGTTTAAGGTTAAAATGTATGTAACATGTAACGTATTGATGAATGAGCCAGTTTTTCTCATACCTACTGTTGCAGACTATTGTTCTCTGATTGAGTAATATCACTTGATCAAGCCTTTTCTAACATTCCATACGACAAAATATATGATAGATCCTGATATCGTATTGGATCAATATATGTACTACCCTATCTCAAGGCTGCAACATCCGTATCATATCGGAAGTGAAAAAGTTGTATCGGGAAACCCCTGTCAGTTTGCACATCTGCATGTGCCACATCTTTCAAGACAGGCTGTGCACAATTGAATGCTTCCCTTAATTGAGACAGTGGACGGCATTACAAAGAAACACGGAGGAGCTGGACTTCGTTGTTGCTGAAGCTCTGAGAAAAAACACTATATAATCCATGAAGTTCTGGCTTTATTTTGGTCCATTACATGGGAGTCTGAAATTAATATTTATCTATTTCCCATCAAACTGAGACGAGGTCTACAAGCTTGCAAAGAAACTAAACAAAGTCAATTACACAAGGATAAACAAACCCCCAAAAAACCATGGACTTTATATTATAGAATTATTAGGTCATAGAAGTGATGGTCTGTACCTCTGAGTTTTTAAAAGCTTTAAAATGAATCACAGGCTCATGCTGAGTTTGTTCCACAGTATCAGAGCTGAGACCATAAAAGCAGCATCGCCCTTTTAGCTTTTAACGTTTTGTTGTCCGGTCAGAAGGGCTTCAGTGCGGCACACGGGTTTAAATGATCCAAAATGGAAGGTGGTGCCAAACCGTCTCGGGATTTAAAAGTAATCAAATTCTGACACAAAGAGAAATATCTGGAGGGAGATGGGTTCCCCCACTCGGACTCGTAGCCACGTCCTCGCCACCAAAGTTTACAACCTTTGCTTGAAAAAAGATGTCCGTTAAGTCTGCGCAGTCTTTGTGTTGACTTCCTTAATTCTCCTATACGTCTCGGCTTTCATCCCGCTTGCTCTCATGGCCGCTCTCCTGGGTCTCTTAATAACCCTTGTTGTCAGCTTGCGCACAGACAGTATGAGAATAAGTCTCTTCCCAGCTGTTGGGGGTGGGGGGATGAGGGAGGGGTTTAATGGCACTGGAGAGTTTTGAACACAGACAGAACCAGAGGCCCATTTGATCTGCTTGTGGTGGTGGGGGGGGGGGGGGCAGAGGCTTTGTAAACACTGAACAGAACATCCTGTGCGACGTGAGGCGGGAGAAGCGGCATGTCTGAGTTCGCCTTTACGTGAATCAGCAGACAAATGAAGAGATAACAGGCTGCGTGTTTATTTGATTAGGGCACCCATGATTAGAGGGTATTAAAACCTCGCCACTAGAAATTATCAAGGCAGCACGCACACGAGCTCTGGCGACATGTGCGGGACGAGATAGAATTTTGTGCCCCCGCTTTTTGTAGACCAACACTGCCGCGAAGGCTCTGAGCGTCGAAATTCACGAAACAAAAGGGAAGTGCGCCAGGCCACTAGGGGCACCAAACTAAGGGATGGAGCAATCCTGTAGAGTCAGTCGCTCCTTAAACATGAATACACAAGCGGGAGCTATTTTGTCTGTCTTTGTTTAGTTTTTTTCGTGAATTTGCAGCGTTTCTCAGTTCTTCCGTTTTTCTATTTATGCAGCGGATCTCTTTTGCAGCGCGTTTGCAGCCCTCGGCCACCATAGCTGCGGGACGTAAAAATGCAAAGGTTTGCAGTGGGGTGGGGCACTGCTTGCATCGTAGCATATTTGCATTTTAAGTTTATTCGGTCCACAAAGACTCGTCACTGTCTGCGTTACTTAGGAGGGATTGTCAGAAGGGTGAAGGAGCTGTTGCTGGCCATGACTCATGGACATTCTTTCCTGTTATTGTCTTGAGCAATGCGTTCTCAATCACCTCGGAGGATAACATTCCTTACACAAACGGTGAAATATTCCAGTGAGATTCTCGTGCGCTCTGAAACTATGTCATTTATTTTGGATTCAGAGCTATTCAGTACATTTAAAAAAAGAAAGAAAGAAAGAAAGTTTGGACCAGAGTCTTGAGGTTGCGTAAGAGTTTCGACTACATCAGGTCACGGGTGGAGCAAATGGGAAAGACTGCCTCTATGGAGTCCCGCCCCTTCCGGTCGACCTCAATGAGATTGTAAAAAATTGATTGGTTTCAATGGAGAGAAAGTAATTATTTTCTGGTCCAAGTCATTATTATATTCCCCACATTACACATATGTTGTTTGTGAATTTAAATAATCATTTTTCATGTCAAGAATAATTTATTGTGCAATTGCTTCAGCTAAAGGCTGTAGTGAAAACACAATGAGAAAGAGTACATGTCACGTATGTGGCGTCACATCATAACTCATTCCATCCGCTTCTCCCCGTCGGCATAACTGAAACTCTCCACATGCCCCGACTTATAATAATTTTCACCTCTTTCGATGCGGGAAAAGGCAGTGAAGTGGAGCAGAGAGATCGCCATATCTGTTCCAGAGCTCCCAGTGTGGGTGGTGACGTCTGTCATTTGTGTCAAGAGCAGTAAAGAGCTGTAGTTCACAAAGCACAAGATTGTGGTCTTTTTTGCATGAAAATTTGTTTTTAAAAACCACAAACAACATATGTGAAATCCATGGCACAATACGAACGGGACCAGAAAATAGTTGTTATCTCCGTTTTTGGGGACCCATGGACCAGAAACGGAAAGGTCAGAATTGGTTATTATGGACTTCATTTGGATTTAAGCAGTTCAAATATGTATGAGACCACAAGGAAAAAGCAAGTGAAAAAAACTGTCTCAGAAACTGCGAAATTGATCGGCTCCTCGCTGCAGCGGATTCCGCACTTCTAGTCGCATTCTGGAGTTGTGCAGCTCCGACCTCAGCTGCAGGAGGAAGTGTGTATTAGAACTCAGGCGACAGATGTTCGGGCCTCCACAGAGCTCTGATCTCATCAAGTGGGCTGTAGCTCACGTGCAGGGACGAAAGCGATCAGGCATAAATCAATAGAAAAAAAAACTCTGGCAGATTCCATGCGGTGAACAACATCCCTGCGAAGTATTTGGAGAAAGTAAAATTTGTATGTTGCAAACGTCAAGAATGCAGTTTTAAAGGTGAATAGTTGCACCTGATCCTGATTTAACATTTCCTGTTGGGTGAATCGATAAATTCCCTTGTTTTGCAAAGCCGTCCTACTTACATAGAGCAAATATTCATATTTTCTTTGCCCTTACATAACGTTTTTCATTTTATTGAATTGCAAAGTTGCTTATGTGACAAGCTTTTGGATGCTTAGCGCTGAGCAGAATGTCAACACAAGGTTAACGATTAGGGGTGGGATTAAATACGTTTTCTTCTTCCCACTCCATTTCGAGTGTTAATGAGTTAAATTGAATATTGAGCCTGCCTGTATCCTGTTCAAGGTACTTCGCTAACACATTTTTCTTTTATGCAGGTCATTATGTTTTAAAAAATGCTGTGCTGCTCGAAATAAATGAGAAATGAATGATTGATTGAACGATCCGGAACAGTTTCCTTGTGTATGTCCAACATTCGTTAAAGCTGTTTTATCAGGGCTGTAAAACTTCTTGTGTTCCGTCTGAAATCCCTGACATAGTTCCAACCCAAAGTGGTCATCAACATTCGCTGCACCTGTAGTCTCTTCGCAGCCTTGTCTTTAATCACCCGGGAGTAATCCATCTTTTTTAGTTATGTCATAATCGCCCTAATGATGACAAACATGTTTTTGATGTGCGACGTCCTTTCTCTTTCTTGTCACTTACCTTTACCTCCCTGACAAGCCATGTATGCCTCAGATTCGCCTTGTATCGCTCTTGCTTTATTTTTCTTCTTTTCTTTTTTTTCCCTTCAAGGTACTGGCAGGGATGAATGTGCACCCGGCTGAGTTTGACGGCCTGAAGCAGGAGTACAACGTCAAAGGCTATCCCACCTTCTGCTACTTTGAGTAAGCCAAGTCCTCTCATCTGTCTCACTTCAGGCTCACTTCCAGGGGTCAGAACATCAGACGGGCCACTTCAAACAGATCCGGCTATCCAAGCCTCTTAGACATCGGCAGACATGATTGCGGCAGACTTGCAGCCTGCGAAGGTGGCCTTCAAGGTTCACAACTTGCTTTATAGAAGACAGGAGAAGTTTGGGTTTTTTTTGTCTTCTTCTCAAAAGGAATACCTTTTTTTTTAATGATTTCCTTTGATGGTAAACTATTCTTACCTGGGTTGATTGCTTGTAGGGCTGGGTATCAGTACTCAATAGCTTTCAGGTATGGACCCAAACAACCCAGTACCAAGTAGTATTGAAGCGGCACCTGTCAAACAATACCCGCAATTTTTGTACTCGGATCTAGAAAACAAAGATGGTTTTACTATTTCTATGGTTTTACTTGCAGCCAATCACCGCAAGTGAATAGGGAGGAGTGGTGACATTTGCACAACTGATTGCTTTCTATTCGAGTGATTAATATTGAATGAAGTAACAAATAGTATCAAATGAAGTACTCAATTGGTATTGCTATTGTTTTAAAGGGATAGTCCAGATTTTTTGACATGAAGTTGTATGACATCCTCACCATCAGTGTCGTTAATCAGCAGTGACTTTTTCTCCCACTGTGACTTTCGGCCCGGTTTCTGCGTTGCAGATGGTAGTTCCGTCGAGTTGCTGGGCTCACACGGATAATGCGTTTTGCTCCAAAAAACAATATGCATTCAAAACAGTAATCCATTTGCATCATGAATTCTTGGCTGAAGAAAAGAAGTCCGACCTTGCAATCACCCGGCACAATTTTCCCTCCCTTTGTACCACTGCGTGCACTCACCAGAGCAAAAAGCTCCACGAAAAGTCACTGCTGACGAACGACACTAATGGTGAGGATGTCGTACAACTTCAATTTTTAAAGATACCCAGCCCTGATGACCTGGCACCATTTTCTATTTATTTTGAAAGGGGAAAAAAAGGAAAAGGCACCTGTGGCGAACATGCATAAAATATTCTACTGGCAGACGTGCAAGGCCCCATCCTGCTCATCAGGAGCAATTACGGGCTCAGTGCCTTGCCCAAGGACACTTCGACATGGCCAGGCTGGGGATCAAACCAGTAACAAGATGGCCAATCTGCCTCCCGAGCCATGCTGTCCCCATTAATGAGTCAACCCCCCCCTCTTCAACAGCTCTGAAATTTTTGTATGCAGATGAAGCTTCTCATCCCATGTGGTCGGGATTTTTAATTGGCATGTTTGCTGAACATAGTCCAAAATACAGTTTAGTGTTTAATATCTTATTAGACGGGCTGTTGTAGATGCTTTTTTTTCTTTTTTTTCTTTATTTCTCCATTCCTGGAAAATGCTGCCCCACCATTTCCTAAAAAGTCAGCATGGGTATTTTTTGCATAATACTTTTGAAAGACAAAGAAACCAGCAGGCAATGGGGGGGTACATAACATCCTTGCAGTAGGTAATAGCTTATGTGCTCAAAATAATTCCAGAATCACTGGGACTTTAATTGCTGTGGCGCTTTTAGAACCACGGTGTTCCATTTGCATTTTTGTTCAGGGGTTGTGTTGTCAGTCTTTCTTTATGACTCAGAGTGTATTTTTACACACACGCATAAAGGTAATATACAGTGATTTTTTTCTTTTTTAATCTGCAAGGGCGCCATAGGCCAGGTGTGACATTGATGGAGTGGTTGGCCTCTACGTCTCTCCCAAGTGGGCGAAAGAACTTGCGCGATTAGTCGTCCGATAATTTCCTTTAATTGTCTGGCCCCCTCGTCGGCTGTTTGAATTTCCACGGAGACCGCAGCGCAAAGCAAGTTAATAAGGACCCCCAAGAGCATGCATGCGCCGCCGTCATGTTTATGGCGTTAACTGTGCGCTGGTTGCCCTGCATCGCTTCATCCTCTTCCTCCCGCACCAGCTTTATCATCCCCATTTCCACATTAAACACTCTCTCACTCCGGTCTGGCCTTTTAATTAGACCGGGACTGATTAAGTGCCTCTGTGGTTCGCGTGCGTGCGTGCACGTGTGTGTGCGTGTTCATCCACACACACACACTCATGCGTATCTGCGCCAGAGCTAGCCCGTTAGCTGGGGGCACATTAGTGTCAGCACAGTGCCGGCTAATGACCGTCCAAGACCATTGGCTTTAGTAATGAGCACCTCACTGATAAACAGCAGCTAATCACTTCGTGGAGGGGGGGGGGGGGGGGATCAACACCGCCGGAGTTATCTTAGTGCTGCACCCACAGAAAAACAGAGCGTTCAAGGTCTTTTCCCGCTTCACTCCTGCAGATTGAGGAAGCCTTCTCCTCGATACAATGGCTCATTTTTCTGTCAAACCATCTGTTTCAGTGTTTTTGCCTTTGCAGCGTCCTTTAACCCTGAACACACACACCCTCCCCCCCATCGCAAGACCGAACCTGTACATTATTTTTATTTAACATTTTCTTAACTTGACTTCCCAAGGTTCTGGTGTACATTACAGCAGCAGAGATAAGGCGAGCGAATATCGAGCTGGTTATAAATCTTGGTGATTGAATCCCGAGCGGCCGCAGTCTGGCACCGTAATCAGATCCCTTGAAAAGTTTTAAGCTCCAAATCCAGTAGGCGTAATCATGTGTCACCTTTAACGGCGTCCGCGTTGTGTTTCGCAGAGCTGTGACTGCAGACGTGCGCATTCTTCCCTGGTTTGGAGTGTCTCGGCAAGCCTGACACTCATTCTGTGGCGCGGGGCCGAGCCGTCATATCTCCCTCTCCGGCCCTCCTTTTAGTCCCTGCGAAGTTGATGAACTTGTCGCTTTGCGTTAAATCTGTGCAAAGCTTCGCAGTCCGTGCAGCTGCTGAGATTCCTCCAGCTCACCCACCATAATCACTCGATGACAAGGAGCCACCCAAATTAAGATCGGTTAACTGCTGAATTGTATTTAATGAACCTGAGATAATGCACAATATCACAATGTGCTACTTTCTCTGAAAGCACCGGGCAGGGTTATTTTTGAGAGAAGCATGTTTCGTTTCCAAATGCTGCTTACGTTTTGACGGCCCCATTCTTTCTTGTGCAAGCACATCGGTGCACAACACGCTGTGCTTCGCCATAACTTGGTTACACACTTTACTATGTTTACGACATGAAATAAGACAAAGCGGAATGCTGATGGAACATTCAGCATTGGAGCGCATTATCGCCACCTGCTGTTGGGGAGGGTAAACGGACAGTGAAAGAGTAAAGCACAGGATTTGTTTCTTAAGGTCATTTATGGCACAGGCAAAGGTTTACGACCCACTGAAAACACTTCTGGGACCCCTTTTTGGGTCGCGGCCGAAGAGTTGAGAGACCTTGGTTTTCTTGCTCCAAGTTGGAAGTTCTGCTTACTTTTCCCCTATCAGATGTTTTCCCTGCGTCTATAATATAGTTAACATGTCAGTCTGGGTTGGTTTGATGTAAGATATTATTCTATAAACCAGACACTTGACACGGACAGACGAGTAGCCCACCGAAACTGAGTATCTACTATTCAAGTAACTTTGGGAAGGCATCAATAAGGTACATTGGACTCCAACAGTTTTATGGTGACGACAATAAATGGCTCCCGCTGTAGTACACACTCCTTCGTTCTTCTTCTTCAATAAACTGCTTAGTTTGCTACTTCTGTGACGCAATCGCCGTGTTTCGTCCCAGCAGGGTGCCGTATAAAACATCGAACTGGTAGTATATGAGTCAGTGATGCACCATATATTCTGCTTTAGGGGAAGCAGGTTTCGTAATGCTGAAGTCGCTTTGAAATCCGAGCTGACGTGTCAGGAAGGAACAACAGATCCAGCGGGTATAAGATGACCTTTGCATTTTTTGTGGGCTATAAGTAAAAATGTGAGTCTGCAAAAAAGCTCCTATTTTTAAATAGGTATAGATACGGTCAAACAATACCTTGTCAAAGTCGGTTTTTAAAAAGCATTTTTGTTCTGTTTCAGGAAAGGGAAGTTCCTCCATCACTATGAAAATTACGGAGCCACAGCCAAGGATATCGCAGACTGGCTGAAAAAGTGAGTATTGCCCTGGTTTTTATTCATAATGCAGCGTTCACACTGCATAATTCTACCTAAAGCCATCATTTTAATTGCGGCAATTATAAAGACAGAGGGGGAAAATTCAGTGCATTCAACAAGCTTCGACACTAATAAATCTTTTATCAAAATCTTTTAACTTCCCACTTATATTATCAGCAACGAGCAGTGACAAAACCGTGACAAAAACAGCATTTTTTTTCCCCCCACGTTCTGCATTTTTCTTATTTAGCGCCTCTAATTAAGTTGTCTCATGAGCTATTGTCTTCCAGCTGTCAACTTAAGGCAACTCTCATTTTTCACAAGTATGAAATACCGCTTCCTGCTTTTTTTTTTTTTTTAATACTTATTTTTAAAGCACCTGGCACATTATATATTTCTATTCAGTGTTGTTGACACATGCACCTCCCTGCCTGGTGGCAGAAGGCCTCAGCTGTTTTTACAATATGTAGATGCATTTAATTAACATTTCACAATTTCACTTTAGGCACGAGTGAGCATTAATCAGGCTGCTTAAAATGTTTTTGTTGTTAATAAACAGTGATTAGACATTGTTTATTGGTGGTTATTTTAGTCTTTATTTGTACAGCCAATAGGATTTGGCAAGGTTTCATAAAACCTTGATTTGCATTGGACCTAAACTATCTCTCAATGGGTTTAGAATTAGAAAACACGCATTATAGTCTCAAGCTATGTGCCTTGCACTGTGCCTTCTTGTATGTCTTTCTCTGGGTAGCCCCCCGCTAACGAAACCCACCGACCTGAAATTCAAGTTTTTTCCAACAGTTTAGAAAAATAACAAGTATTTCAATGTACAGCACAAAATGACTATTTGATACTTAAGCAAACTTCATTTTATGGGCAAATTTAACGTTTAATTTGTTGGTGTAGTGTTGGTACACACGCACACAAGCACACACACACACGCACACACATACACACACACACACACACACACACACAATACCTTGGGGAAACACTGTGTGGTTTCACCTTTTCCTTCCCCTGTGGTTGTCATCGCACCTTTTTTTTTTACCCAAC
>CAESWR010002526.1:473846-492669 GCA_903171835.1 Mullus surmuletus | reverse complement strand
TCAAAGTTGGAAACAATCAGTTGGGGAAAGGAAACCGACAAAAGGCTGGAAATGAAAAACAAACCCAAGCTGGCTGCGGTATCTTTAGCGTTATCTCACACACACACACACACATACACACACAAGTATCATCACAGCAGACGACTTGTTATATTGTTGCCATATGGTTCACATAAGCCTGCTTGTCATTTTTATTCATGTGCCATTCTGCTGTTGTTAAGCAGAACTTTGTAAACATGCCAGATTTTATCAGTTAGAAAGGTTTGGGATTTTTCTTTTTTCAAAGCAAGTCGACTTTTGTAACCGTGGGCTCAAAGATCATGCAAATATACTCGCCCCAATTACAAATGCATTGTTCAACAGCTTCATATCAAAATGTCAACCCCCCACACTCACACACACACACACATCTTTCCTGCAAATGATTTGTTTTTCTCTTTCAGCCCCACTGTCTCTCTCTCTGCGCTCCTGTTAGGCTTCGTGCTGTTAAAATACCTGAAATATTTTAGAAAGATGTCTGCTCCAGTTTTCACCGTAGCGATGCGCAATTGTTTCGCAAAAATGTCATTGCATGCTTCGCCGCGGAGCTTCCATTCCTCCACGTTGCACGAGCGCCGCACTCCACCCAGAGTCCAAACACACTCTCCAGCTGTTTAAGTGATTAAAACATATCCCACACACACACGCACATTGCAGTGGAGCCTGCAAAATCCACTATCTCATTAGTCACTGCTTAAGACTGGAAAATCTTTTGCCAGGTTTGATTCATTGTTTATTCTCCCTTTTGCCAGTTGGCAATAGGAAAAAAGTCAGGTTTTTATCGCGCTGCATTCGTGATGTTATTTTGTGTAAATATGAGACACCAAACAGGAAGAAGCCAAGGGCCACAGTTTGATATATCAGCTCTTGATTTATCAGCTCAGCTCAACCTGCTTTGCATGTAAAAACCACAGACAAGACAATTCAATTCAAGTGCTCGACTGCTGGCGGTGGGCTGGCTTTTGGACACTAAGATGCTTGCCTACCTTTGCCCACATCTCATTTCTTTCTTTTGCACATTTTAATCCCAAACTTTCACTACATAAAGCATGCATATTTGAAGCAGGTCAGTTTCATTACAGCAAGTCGGAGACCTCTTTCCACAGAACTCAGAGAGGGGAAAACGATATTAATCTTCTCATCGATCCTTTAATAAGACATTTCCATCCACCTGAGGTCTGGGGAACCTCCGGGGCTCCTCGGATGTCTTCCAAGAGGTCCTCCGCAAGATGAGGAAGAAGCTAAATCTCGCTTTTATTTACAGATGTATTTCAGGGTTTGGAAATATAACTACAACCTGACAATAGATTGACTGAAATGATGATAAAAGGTACATTAGAACCAATTTCTGCATATATTAAGACTAAATTAACACCAGTTGAGGCTACAAATTGAACAAAAAGAAGGAATTTTATTCATGGCAAAAATTTGAACGTCACTTGACCTTACTGGTTTAGAAAAGAATTAAGCCCTTTTTACCGCCACATTAGCACACACCACACACCTGTCTTTGATTTTTGTGAGGGTGAGTCAGAGCGTGGGTTCTTTTATATGATTTTTATTTTTTGCAACATGTGGAGAAACAATACAAAAGAGCACTCGGGACACGGAAAAAGGCTAGTGCTTCATTTCATTTTGTTGTGTCATATCTTCACAGACGTCTGCCCCGCACTTGACTCCCCCCGCGGACAGCAGCCAGTCACCCACACGCTCAACTCAAGGGCACCCGCCTCAAACGAGCAACATCGCATCCTTTTGACACACACACACACACACACACTCGTAGACACACACGCGGGGCACATATGTGACACATATTTCATGTCATGACACAAATATTTATTGCGCACAATTGCACCGCATATCCCTCTGTCTGACTGGCTCGGACACGCACACATGCACACACACACACACACACACACACACACACACACACACACACACACATACACACACACAGATGCCCGGTCCTTCTGCTTGGATGCACTTTCTTAATGGCTGTGCTGTCAGAGTGAGATTAATGGTCCCACCAACCACCACCATCAGCTTGCATTTCTGTCCACCTCTCAGCACGGGCATTCTTGCTGTCCTCTGAGCAGCACTCAAGATGGGATTGTTTGCCCGCCGCTCTTCACGAAACATCCGAGCGAAAGCACCGCTATGCAGAGGGCGAGCTTGATTATCTCCTAAAACAGAAGCTCGTGCTTGCTGTGTTTTGTATTTTGCTCAGTGAACACGGAATTGTTCTCCAGCAGCAGCAGCGGCAGCAAATGATGATCCCAGAGCCCTGCTGTGCTGCAACCCTGAGCTATTAGGTCTTGTTTTAACACTTCTCCCTGACCGGCCGTTTGGCAGGTAGCCACGGCACGGGGGCTCACTGCCACTGACCCAGAAAAAATGACTCTACAACATCCCAACATCTCCCGATTGCTGCCGAAGCGCTGGTTAAACGCGTTACCCTTGTTCACGTTTAGCCTGTAGCACCTTTTATTCCGGCTGCAGCAGCGTCTCACCCCCCCAACCCCCCATACACACACACAGCGGCTGAATCAGCAATATTTCTTTCTGTAAACCGCCCCTTCCACACACACACAAGATGACCCTGTCCCTCATGCGCAAGAACAAGGAGCGCGGCTGATGCAGAGCGCAGTCAGGACGGACATTCCCTTTTCTCTCTTACTCATCACTTTAAAGGGTCAAACAAAGTCCTTTAGTCACAGTTTCTCGGTAAAGACTCAGTGGCGTGTGCGCGATCACACACACCGCAGTAACTCGCTCGAAAGGGAAGAGAAGCCCCCGCCCCCTCTCTTTTCAGGACGCACATCACACTTGATTTATAGCCTGTGCCAGCGCTGCATTGTGTATTGAAGAAAGGAATTCCTGAACTGTTATGACAAGGGCAATTTGCCATGTTTGGAAACGTACCAAGTTTGTTTCATGCACCCATGCACCACGGCATGGCGTGCGCTCCCCGCTCGTCCTCCTTCCCTCCGCATTTCATTTCATCTCAAGACGTCGCGGGAGACAACATTGCGGTTTCATCTCCAAGGAAACAAAATTTGCCAATCTCTTTAGTGCTCACGCAGTATTACGCTTTCCAAAGTAGTTGGCATGTTGAAAAGAGCGCACATGCACGTGCGCTGACACAGCTGCCTCCGGATGAGAGTTCCTGAGGAAAAACACAATTTCTTGCATCATTTAAAAAAACCAAATTAGGTGAGCGGCACTCTGCTGCTCGATAGATTTTGTCGGCTATTTTCCGTCAGCTCAAGAAAGCCACCAGCAGGTGTTCGTCGAGCTCTAAGGTTTATTGGCTTTAAGTGGTCTGAAACTGTACTGATTAACTTTTTCAAACATTACGAGTCCAAGAAGTCGGACACGTGTTGCGCCAACTGATTTTCTGATGTTAAATTATAGTGAGACTAGGGCTGTCACGATTTTTGGTTATTGACTATAATCACGGTATTAGAAAATGAAATGTCAATGTCAAAATGTGCATATAATAATATCGTGTAAATGATCCAGTTCCACTTGAAAAACGGCCTACTTTTTGAATGCAGTTGTACAGTTACTGTTTCCATATTTTTTTTATACCACCTTATTTGATTGTAATTAATCTGCCAAAACAGAAAAAAATATCATAGATAAAGTGAAAGATCAATTCTATTGATTGTACCATTATTATTATAAATGTGTTGATATTGTGATAATATTGTTATTGTGACATTTTTTGCCTACAATAATCGTGAAGTGAAAATTGTGACTGCTGTAAGTGAGGCACAACTGATTTAACATCAGTTTGCTTATTTTGAATTAGCTTTTATCTCTGCGGATGTCAGGTTAATGTCTTTTTAAGAATTAAAAGTAGTCGACGATCAATTTCCATTGAGCCTTGTAAGATGCAAACAACAGTGTAGATGCCTAGTTGTCCCTCATCTATTTTTATGGATATATTTGCAGTTTCTCTCTCAGCCGTGCGGATGAGCGTCGCATCCAGAGGCACACAAGATGAGCTTCTAACTATTTTGTTTTCCGTTGTTTACTTTTTCCGTAACTGTCCTCTTCCATCGCACACTTATTGTCGTCTAAAAGCTTCTTGTCCCCACACAACAGCCTCCTTGTTTTGACTCCCAGCTCAGATTTTTGGCGTTTTCCGCAATTTATAATGATGTTAATATTGCATGGCGTCTCAGCCGTGTTTTCCCGGTCATTCCCGCTCCTCAATTTAAATTTCCCCTTCACCACTCTGCGTCATTCATCTATATTCTCTCTGTGTCCCCTTTTCCACACCAAGGTCTCAGTGGTGCTCGCTTCGTCTCAAACATGCTTACTCGCACACAAACACGCCCACTGCTTCCAGTGAAACATGTACTAAGTAATCACACATGACTAAACCCTTTTCGGTAAACACACAAGAGTCCTCTCTTCCCGTTTACACATGCGGCATCAGGATTGCCAGCTGGGAACACCCACAAAACGCACGGGGTGAGGCAGCAAGACACCGAGGGGAATTTACAGGCCTTGATGCATTGATTCGACAAGACAGCTCTGAGGATGTCATATGGTGCAAAGATGACAACTTCTTTAAGCAGCCTGCTTTGGTCTTGTGTGAAGTTATTTATCTCTTAAAAGCGAACGAGAGATGATGTTCTAGAGCTGTTTGATGCATATGGAAGATATAATCAGCTGCCGTTTGCCTCATTGCAAATTAAGGGACTCATTTAATTTAATGGCGATCTGATATAGATAAAAACGAGTATCGGATTATATCGGCTTGCATCTAAAATCTGATAAAAGCACTCCGATCCAAGAAGTCCATTCCAGACTTCGCTCCAGCACTTCTAGATGTAAGCCATTAGTTGATAATAAAAGGGTCAGCTTTTCTCATACCTACTATTGCTGACTATTGTTCTCTGTTTGAGTAATATCACTTGATCGAGCCTTTTCCAACATTCCATACTACAAAATGATTATTAAAAGTATGTATGATTCGTGCTGATATCATATTAGATCAATAACAGTATCGGCCAGTATGCAAGGCTGCGGTATTGGTATCGTATAGTGAAAAAGTTGTATCAGGACACCCCTAATGTTATTTCTATGTATTTCTTACCCAAATATTCCTAATAGTTTTATTTTGTTGTCATCATCAGAGCATCACTTTAAATCCAGCACTATTTGCATCCCTTAGGGTGCGGCCATTGCAAGAAAATGAAGCCAGAATACGACGAAGCTGCTGAGATACTCAACAAAGCTGCAGAGGTAGGTGCTCCATTTGTGTCTACACGTGAATTTCTGGCCATCTTTCTGCGTTTGTTTGTTTATTATTTTCCTCTCGCGGGCCGATGAATACACAGAACTACAGGGGTGTAACAGCGCCTCATTAGCAGCTCCTAATTATCCCTCCTCTTGGCCCGCGGGCCCGTTGGCCGCCGCAGCCGCCACGCTGGTCGGCCTGTCCCGCGGCCCAGCTCTCGATGTGTTTCTGATTAGCTGGGAGTGTTCCTCACCTCTCTTCTCCGCCATTCAGTCCGTCTGTGATAATCTACCACTCCCCAGCCAGGGTCAGGGCCTATAAAACTCCGGCCGGGTGACCGTAGCAATTATCTCATCGCCGAGCGTCCCCGCCGGCTGAGGCTTGGACCTTCTCCTCGTGGCTCTCTGCCCGGCACTGGAGGTCAATGCTTATTATCTAATAAGGATGGACTGGAGCCTCTCTCACCCTTTGCCCTGAAGAGCTGGGTCATTTATCCCCCCCCCCCTCTGTTTTATCTGCAAAGCATATAAATGCAGCACCTTTACATCCCCAAAACCAAAAAATCTATAGCCTGGATATTGTGTCTGAACTTGCTTGCTTTTAAAGGGCCCAGTTTGGCTTTAATTCTCACAGATGGTCGCCCTGATGTAGCCCGCTGAGGCCGTGTTATCCTCACTCAGGGTTTTGCACTCCGCAAGGGGTGTCCCAATCTGATATTGATATCGGTCCGATATCAGCAAAAAAACAAGTATCAGATTATATCGGCCTGCGTCTAAAATCTGATATAAGCACGCTGATACAAGCAATCCATTGTAGACTCACAGGGCTTAAAGTTTTCAGGCACCATGTCTGTTTTCAGGCACCATGTCTGATTTCAGGTGTAGAGCAGGAATTTTAATTAATATAAAACAATTCAATACACTGTGCATATTCCCTCCTGCACAACTTTTCAGGCTAACAAATCTTTTCTTGCTTTGAGCCCGCACTCAGCTCCAGCACTTCTACTTATGTTTAAGGTTAACATGTATTTAATAACATTTATTTATAGAGCATTTATCAAAACATGGTTACAAAGTGCTTTACAAGGATGTACATATATCCAGGGGCACTTATGAAACAGGGACCCAACATAGCACCACCATGAGTAAGAACTGGAGCAAGGAAAAACTCCCTTTTATGAAGAAACCTTGAGCCGATCCACGACAATTTTCAAGTTACAGTTGCAGTTGCAACTAGCACATGGGTCAGTTTTTCTCATACCTACTGTTGCTGACTATTGCTTTCTGTTTGAGTCATATCACTTGCTCAACCCTTTTCTAACATACTACAAAATAAGTCATAAAAGTATGTGTGATTTGTGCTGATATCGTATTGGATCGATGGCGGTATAGTCCAATACTCAGGGCTGCAATTTCGGTGTTGTATCAGAAGTGAAAAAGTTGCACAGGGACACCTCCACCCTCTGCACTCCTCCACAGAGCCCGGGCGTGCTGGCAGCAGTGGATACCACGATACACAAGGCCGTTGGTGACCGCTTCAAGATTTCCGGCTTCCCCACTGTGAAGTACTTTGAGCGGGGTCAGGAGAAGTACACGTTGCCGCAGCTCCGAAGCAAAGACAAGATCATAGAGTTTTTGCACAAGTAAGTGACACATTTTCGCGGACGGCTTCATCAGCGCCTTTCATCTGTCGGGCCAAAGCTCCGCCCGCGCTCCTTTAATTTCAGTTTATCGCTCCGTCTCCCATCCTGCATGCTAACCAGCCTCGCCTGGTCGGTTGCCCAAAAATGAGCGAAGTGGAGACTTGATCAACTCCAAACTTCGTCCCAGTGTTGAGGATTGTTTTTGAAAAGGTCATGGCAAAATGTAACGAATCTGGGGGGGTGACATCATTGGAACCGTGGCAATTACTGCCTCCATAACGGCAAAATCTGTGATCTAAGGTCAACACGTCGTTTTATGTAAGGGAGACGAGCACCACACGTTGACTCATGTATTATGTAACTCTCAATCACATGTCACCACCTCGTTTTTCTAAAGTACTATAAATGATTCGTATGTAACTTCCTTGTAATGTCACGTCTGTACTTGATCTGTTATTTTTCATTGCCGCAGCCCTCAGGCACCTCCACCACCAGAGCAGTCTTGGGAGGAGAAGCCCTCAAGCGTCAGCCATCTTGGATTGGAGGATTTCCGAGAGGCGCTGAAGAAGAAAAAACACGCTCTGGTCATGTTCTACGCTCCCTGTAAGAGCAAAATTTACTCTGTTTTTGGCATCCTAGTTGGGGAAACGAGTTTACAGTTGACACGGGTGGGCTCTCTGGAATGCGTCGGCGAGCAGCGGGTAAAACGATTGTCACAAAGCGTCGGGATTCATGTGCTGCTCTGACTCAAAAGATGGCTTGTGAAGTTGTTGCATCCAAGCGCGATCGCAGCTCTGCTCTGCTCTGCGGGACCATGTGTGATCACATCCTGGGTTTAAACCAGCACGCATACGTCACCCAGAGCCGGCATCCAAGGTCCTCATCATAAGGCACATGAGCCCCACCTAATCCACAGAGAGACTGAGCAGTGATTCAGATGACTGAGAATAGTTTCGTAAGTAAACAAAAGAACAGGGAGCAATATTTCCCAGTTTAACCTGGGATTCTAGAGTTTGCACACATTATAAGAAAATAGAATTCTGTAATTTGGCTTTTCAATCATGGAAATATCTTGAGAACACAAGTTGCCCAGCGGAATGAGCATCTGTCAAAATATATCTTTGTCTAAGCAACAGCAGGCAGCTGAAATAAAGCAAAATCACGAATATGGCAAGGTAGAAATTGTTCAAAATACGAGTGATCACGTTTTCAGCTTTCAACAAATGACCATCCCTGAAAGCGATAACCAACAGAAGCTTACCTCATTTCCAGTAAGAAAGCTGTGATAAAGCCCCCACACAACACCAGACTACTGGCAGGCTGAAGCTAGCTGGGGAAAATATGTTAAGCAGTGGAACAAGAATTTTTCATCTTATTAGACACAAACAGAGTTGCAACAAAAAGTGAACTACATCCAGAGGACAACAAACAGGAATTCAAATGAACCTATGTATCTTCTAGGAATGCAATTAGCCAAATATGCCTCCCGAGTGATCAAAAGATTTCTTCAATGCCGAAATAAAGGTCTCAAAAAGGGAAAAACATGCACAAGGAATACAGAATTGCTTGCTTACTTTATTAGTAGTCCCGTGTATACACACACACACACACTTCCTCCCATGATGTTTTTGCCCTTCGTGTCTGATGAGATCTTCAAAGCGTTTAAGGGCACGTTGGGCATGCAGCCGCCTCGCTCGGTGCCTTTGGCGCTTCCGTCTACAAAGCGACGCTCCAGGTCACGCGGTAACGACCCGCCGTCCACCCACCTCATCTGCACCCCACTCACTCTCGTCACATCACTGAGGGAGCTCGCACTTAATAGAGCATTTGATGAGATAAAGCTGCTCGCTAATGCATCATAGCTAAAGACGCTTCAGACATCTTCAGGCACCTTTGCCAAAGGTTTAGGTTATTAACTTTTCGCCTTAAAGCTGCATAATTACAGCTAAGATGAATCTAAATGCCATCACACCGCCGCTCTTTGGCCGGTTCTTTCTCATCTCCAGACAAACTATGTCCCCTTGTGACCCATGGAATGCATCAAAAAAAATTATTTACATCGCTTTGCTTGCTTGTAAGTTTTTTTATCAGTGTGTGATGATGAAAAGAGAGTTGTTTGTCAGCTTTAATCATCTGCCTGCATTTATCTGTGTCTGTTTGTAATTATGAGACAGACGAGTGAAAATGTCAGCGCAGGGAACGGGGTGGGGGGTTGCGTTGAAAACTCAAAATACTCCTGTCCTTTATGTGCAGCGCAATCAAACCCATCTGCCCTTTGTTCACTCATCTGACATCATCCCATGGTCTTGCAATTGCTAGCAGTTAACGGCGGCCCCCCTCCTCGGCCTGCTGTCTGCTGGAGCTGGGGGGGGCTCGGCGGAAAGCGTGCACAGCGGGAGCACAAATCCTGTTTTTGGACGGATCGGTTTCCGAATTGCAACAGTGCCATCCCAGGTGGTTCAGGGTTGCAACGAAAAGCAGGTTTTCCTGGCTGTTAAATGGGAGCAGCCTCAGAAAAACTCATTAGTTACAAGGTTGGTAATTGTAACCCAGTTTAATTTCACCCGGGTCTTTATTTATCAACAGCCTTGCCCTGTGATTACACCGGAAAAAGAGGGGAAAATTAAATGTTTTGGATTATCGTTTTCATAATTGTGCGACACGGTTTGCATTCATTCAGTGGAAATATTCTTCTATTTTTTGCTACTGCTTTGGATGACCATACTCAGACGAGATTGTGAAACTTGAAGGCCAAATATGATTAAGATACCAAAATATCCTTGTAGGTACATAAAATCATACTTTACAAATAGCCATTTCACTTGAAACTAGTGATTAAGACAAGCTCAATAGCACACTATTGCTAAGAAGTGTTTCGGAAAACGGGTCATTTTTTTTTCACAGACTTTAAAAGGCCTTGCACATTCTCTCCGGACTGAATACCCGTCCGGAAAAGCGCTGTCCGGCTGTTCCCTTTTGTTTGGCGAAAATCTATTCGTCACCGTAAGTGCTAACCTTCAAGAGCATTTTAATGGTGATGGGAACGGATAAAAAAAATAAACTAGAAGAAGAAAACGTGCAACATTAAACTGAAACTTGCATAGAAAACTAAAGGCAAAAGACGTCATTGTTGTGAACCCGCTCACTCCGGGTGCCAAAACACAAAGAGATGGACTCTGGATATTCTTATGTACAGAGAATAATCCTCTCCGTCGGCCCAGGCTGAACCTGCTTTCCTCTAGTTGTGGTATTTGTTGAAGTACCTGGATATTATACATGAATGCCTGGCGGAACGAAGAGAGCCGGGGAGGTCGTATTTACGGCGGCAATAAATAGATTTACAGTCTCTCATAACACACGAGTGAACCATCTCTAATGTGGAATAAACCTTTTAGTAACTGCGGGACAACAGGACGCCGCCGCATGCTTTACGAGCGCTGGCGGGATAAGTGATGTATGGGAGTGACTTTGTGAACGAACGCGTGCGCGACGGCGACGTCACGTTTGTTTTTATGCGATAGTTCACCCAAACATGGATGCGGGGCGAGATGTTCACGTTGTAAAGGTGTCCCCGTCATAACGTCCCGTCTTTGTGTCCTCTTCTTCCAGGGTGTCCGCACTGTAAAAACGCCGTCCCCCACTTCACCACCGCGGCGGAGCTCTTCAAAGAGGACCGCAAGGCAAGTGTTTCCGTGTAATGTGGTTGCAAATGAGGGAATTCGACGGACGTGGAGCAAGAAAAGGCCGGATCAAATGACAAATGGGTTACACAAGTTTTTGACCTGCACATTTTTGTCTGATGCTTTCTCAGGCCCAGCAGTATATTTCTCCAAAGACACTAGAATGTGTTTTTTTGATCTGGGAATCAAACCTACTAACCATCCAGTTAATAGACAGTGCCCCCACCTGCTTAACAAAAGTCACATAGCGTCAAATAATCAATGATTTCACGCGTGTTTTTGTACTTGCAGACCCGGATCACGTGTTTGATGCATTATAAACTAGAGGTGCAGTTGAATTGGATATATGACCTTCACTGAGGTCGGCGTGATACACTCTGAGCTCCTAAACAGATATTACCTTCTCTTGTCAAACTCTCTCCATCACGTTTGATAGAAATCAGTCATAAACACAAAGGCTCTTCCTTGGCCCTCGGTGAACCCTCCTTTTCAAGTTTTATGAAATGCAGCTCAGGTTTTTAAGCACAACTCTAGTAATCAAAAAGAAAAAACAAATCCTCTCTGTGGGCAATGTATGACAATATCCTCCAGCACCGTTAGAGGTGAGACTTTAGAAAACACACGTAAACGGGCATTCTGAGTTGACTCTTGTACGAGCCGGCTTATCTTTACATGTGGGCAATGTGTGTGAGATAAAAGACAGTTGCTGTTTTTGGTTTTGATTCTGCCAGTTTGGCTGTTTTGTCTCTGGTAAGGAATCATTTCACAGCTCACGAAGTAAAGCGAGTCGTCTCCCCACTGGTTCGAAGATAAACACACTCTGCATGTATATATCTGTAGCGGCCGCACAGGGAAACAGATACCCATCCTCTCAAGCGACTTAAAGTAAAGAATCATATTTTCCCAAAATGTGTGAGAATTCATAACCAGTAACACCCACCGCATAGAGCAAAATGAAATGTCATATTTCTATTCCCTGTGTAGACCACACACTGAAAGCACAATGAGTAAACTTTTAGTTTGCAAACATTAGTTTGCATTCGTATAGAAGTGTATACGGCCGCATACTGCACGCCCAAAAGCTCTGATTCGAGGGATAGTTCCGACCTTTTGACATGAAGTTGTATGAGATCCTCACCATCAGTGTCGTCCATCAGCAGTGACTTTTCCGACAGTTCCGGCCCTGTTTTGGTGTTGCAGAAAGTAGTTGCTTGGGTCACACGAATAAAGCGTTTTGCTTCAAAAAAAACGATATGCGTTCACCCTGACCTCGTGTTCTCCCGGCACTATTTTCCCTCCCTTTCTATCAAACATCATCAGCTGTTTCATAGCGTTTAGATGCGCAGAAGCCTTCAGCCTCCTTCCTCCTTGAGCTGATGATGGTGCGCGCAGTGATACGAAGGGAGGAAAAATAGTGCCGGGTGACTGAAAGGTCGGACTGTTTTGCGGCCAAGAATTTGTGATGCAAATGTTCACATTTTTGAACGCATATTGTTTTTTGAGCAAGACGCCTTATCCGTGTGACGAGAGCAACTAGACGAAACTACTTTCTGCAACACCGAAACTGGACCAGAACTTGGACGCAGGGGGGGGGGGGAATCGCTGCTGATGAACAACACTGATGGTGAGGATCTCATACAACTTAATGTAAAAAAAAATCCAAACTGTCCCTTTAAGTCTTAAATAGTAGTCATTTAAAAAATGTTACTACACCTTCCACTTCATCGTGTCTGATAGGAATTTGACCACTCAGCTAAAACACCACGGATCACATCACACACTCCACACACTTGTAGCTTTGGGGGTTATTGAAGGTTCACACAGTCGCTACAGGACGTATTCACCCCCAATCCCTTATCATCACTCCTCCCACATGTTCGTCCCCCTTGGGACTCGTGTTTCGACTCAATCGCACTCCTACTCTCCCTTGTAAACATCCTCTGAGCGACGGGGCCCAGTGTTTCCACACCTCCTCCGTGGCCGCGTGAATCGTGCACACACACACACGCTGAGCGTTTTAGGGCGCGTGTCTGGCGAGAATCTCCGGCTGCAATCCATCATCTTGCACCAACGGTCGGCGTAAACAGGGCTGTGTCGAAATATTGCAGATTTGTGTTTCAAAGTCACTTTGCAATGCTGATGTTACCGGACTATTGTTCCGTTGGACACCGGTGCTTTTGGATCTCTCAGGCGTTTGGAATTTTCTGAAGAATCATTGTCAGATGTTGTGAAACGGTGACGTCTCCTCACCAATCCAGTCATCCATTTTTCTGAGGCAATCCTTTGTAACGTTTCTCGATAACTGTAAACCACAGCAGATGAGCCACAAATGTTTTCATAGGAGATTACCGCAATCCACTTTCGGCAGCATATGCCAGAACAAATAAATCCCGAAGTCGTTCGCTCTCGCAGGGGCCGCACAAAAGTGGTACATTATTAGAACCATAAAACTTGATTCACTCAACAACAATAGATACCTGATAATGGCATCTGAAGCCTTCGCATAATACTCTAACTTTCTCAAACCAACCGATAAAAACATGTTTTCCGTGGAGTCCGTAACCTCCTAATGGTAACAGAAGTATTGATTGTACATTTTCGGAGACAAGTTTAAACTGCATCCGTGACAGCTTAAAGGGTTTTGGCATCGCTTCACTGCCGACGGCGTATGGATCCGCGTCCTTTTTGATGCTGGAACCCCCACGAACCGCACCTTTTGAATAAATGCGCAAATTGACCCCCCCGGCGCATGGCGAACGTATGAAGCCGTGTTTGCAAAGAGGCGGGAAAGTATTTACTTGGCAACCTCGTCTATTTATAAAGCCAAGCCCGAGTGTATTGTGCCCGGCCCGACTTGATCAGTCTATTAGCTGCCCTCTCCTCATTTACCAAAGACAAACACGAGCTTAGCTGCGGCTTTGAAGATGCAAACAATTAGGACTCTGCACGACGGCGGGGGAGCGACACACGAGGTTTATTCTGAGCTGTTTGTCTTTTTTTTTTTTCCACCAAAGTCCAATCAATAGCGGCATTAAGGGGGCAAAACTTCCTGTTTCCCGGCACTGTAATGAGAAGGGTGTTTTTGTCGAAATTACCTGAGATGACCTTTTTGTTCCCGAGAGAAATTGTCCATTGCAGTTTTATCGCATTGGTACATAGCCTCTCCCATCCGGCTGATATTGATCAATTAAAATGCCCCCCCGACTTCCCCTTATCCAGTATTAGCCCAGTGCCATCCATATTTGGATTGGAGAACTTGCTCATCTGTGTTTCATTGTAGCCACGGCAGATTGAGCACGGGCTGGCCGTTAACGCGCCGCTCCTCAGAAAACGTCGCCGTCGGATCAATGACGTGATGTGGGGTCCTCCTTCACTCTGGAGACCGATCAATAGCGGAATTGGTTGCAGACCCTTGAAGAACAACGCCTCTGCAACTTCATTTTCTCTTGTCAATTCATAGCGGCGCTGATTGATTACACGCGGCGGCGAGCGAGCAGAAAGCCGCGGCTGCGTTATGTCGCCAGCTGATTAAAGTCTTTTTCCGTGCGTCTTCAGACATCGCTGGATATGAAGATAACACGACGCCGCACCGACGTCCTCACTGATTCTTTCACGTTGTCCCTCTGACTGATTCACAGTTCATATTAACCCTTAAGAGTTCCTTACAATAACTTTTTCAATCAATAACGTCCCTTCCCTAAAAGCTGCTGTAAAAATAACAAATTAGTATTTTTTCCACTTTAAATGAGTCAATCTTTTTAATCAACTTTAGCCTGAAATCAAATATTGGTATCAAATATTAATCATTTGGGGGGGATTTCAAAGCTCTAAAAGCAAGTTTGTTTACATAACTCCACAGTATTTTATTAGAATAACATACAAGAACTCAAATTATTTCCATAAAATGCAATTAAAGGAGGATTTCAATATAATTATTATTACATCCTCAGATGGGTCAATGATTAGAGCAACACTGAATTTGAGGCATTCTTATTTTTTCAGGAGTGACAGATTTATATAGCAAACTCACTTATGAGTTCCTGGGGACAAAAAGCATCTCCTACCAAAGGACTGCTGTAAAAATATCATATATTGATATTTTTTTTAACTTTAAATAAGTCAGTCTTGTTAATCAGCCTCCGACTGAAAGATACAAATATCAAATATTTTTAGGCCCTCTAAATGGTCAAAAAACATCTGGACAAAAAACGTCCACAGGTACTCCTAAGGGTTAAAATATCAATATTCTACACAAGTACTGACCGCAGACGGAAAGTGAGATTTCAAGAGTGAAGTAAATTAACCTTATACATATTTGCCGTTTTTAATTAACAGTCAAATATGATGTCGCTTTTCACACAGCTGCATGGTCATTATGGCTTTGTTCTTGGAATTACTTTTTTTTTTTTTCTTTCTCCTCGGGATCCTCAGTCCCCTCGAAGTGCCCAGACACATTATTCGGATAATAAAAGATCCAATCTTTCCTTTACATTCACACCAGTTTGTTTGGTTTTTATGCCTTCTCCTTATCCTCTTAACAATCGAATCTCCGTCGTCCCCCGAGCGCATGAATCCATAGCAATGTAGACGTCGACGCGGCAGATGTACGATCAGCAGAGAGGCAGACCCGATCGCCTTTGTGTTTCTTTGTGGTCGTTCTCGCTTTTAGTTTCTGCTTGGAGCAAGTGGTGCGCTGAAGGAGGAAGGAAACTGTAGATTAGCTGATCATGCTGCTTAACTTCAGAACGAGAAGAATTTCGCCAAACGACGTCGCAACCCACGTGGAGAAACGAGCAGCTGCTGCCCCGAGTTGACCTTTGATTCCTCTCGTGGCGCCTCAGTCTCTCTCGTCTTTGTCTGAATGGAAGCGGTGACGTGGTAATTGCGCGGGAGCCGGCCCCCGCTCCGCTTTGTGTTCCCACATTACAGAAACCAGCGTGAGCCAGCCCACCTCCAGATGTGGTCGCCACAGATTCAATTATCAACACCTTCTGTTAAGGTTGCCTTCCTCCCACATCCCATAATCCCGATCAGACTTGAAGAGCAGGTCTAAATCGGGTCATTGAATGAATGAATGAAAAAATGCGTCACGAAGAGGAAAGAAAATGTATTTATTTATCTAGAAATGCATTACTATTGTGTTATAAAGCCTTCTGCATAGCCTCCGTGCAGGGGTCCCACTAAACTTCTATGGGGGGGCTACGCGTCGCATAGATTTTTTAATGTATAAGTCGTACCTGGCTATAAATCGTAGGACCAGCCAAAATATGAAAAAAAGTGTGGATAATCAGCACATTCAATTATATGCAATTTAACTTGTGTGCATTAAAATAACCATACATGTTTGCAATAATCAGTTTCTCACAATAAACAAAAAACACTGAAAAAGGAATAGACTGAAGCCAAAGCCTATTTTTGTCTATCCTGTGCCTTCCATAAAATAACCCAGATTATCAGCGATAAAAGAAAAGTCTGCATGAGCAAGAGCGCAAATCAGCAACAATGCACTGATCTTTAAGTACTTTACTCAAGTATGCATATTTGCATGAGGTAAAAAAAAGAAATAAATAAGTAAGAGGCACTTGTATTTTGTAATTAAGACAAGACTTTTTTTGTCATCACTTCACGGAAGGACGCCCAAGAGCGTCTAATACGTTTTCCTCCGGCAGCAGATCTGTCATTTCCCCGCATCCGATGCGAGCAGACAGATGGACGCCGAGCGATCATTTGATGGTGACAAGTTCAATGTGCAGCTCTCAGCACCCCGAGTAGGAGGGGGGTGGGGGTGGGGGGCGCTGGCGGGGGGGTGACATTTCAGCTGTCCAAAAGGACACGCAGAGTGAGCCATGAATCAGCGAGGCGGCATTTACGCCTCATTGGGGCAGCTTGTCACTAATCGATGCAGCCGCACCGCGACATAAATCTTCCCTGTTGTTTTATGGGGGAGCGATTGTTGTGAGATACTTTCCCCCGGCCCCGCCCACTCCATACCCTTCCTCCGAGAAGCCATCTTTGAAACCCAAGGCGAACCCGGGAGAGCCGACTTAAGCCGAGGCGAACGCGTTGATGCTGCCAAGACGGCAAAATATGTCATAAACGTCGGTTTTACGGTTGCTGAATACTGATTTCTCAATTACGTCCTCTTGTAAAATCCTCTGTACATTTTTATAGTATTGATCTACGGTTACTGCAGCGAATGAGCAGCGCTCGAGACGGCAGAATAACTATCCGGATGCGAACAATAAAAGAGCCACGTGTAAATTTTACACGTGCAATTTGAAACAAGACAAATAAATGTGATGAGAGTATATGAGCCAAACTTAAAATAAGACATCAGCAGCTACCAGACGTGGGACCAAGTCATTGTTATGCAAGTCAGTCCCAAGTCAAGTCCAAAGTCCTACAGTTGGAGTTTCGAGTCCTTTCGAGTTTTTTTAACATCGGAGTACAACCATTTAACACGGATCACGTGCGCTTTTAAAAACTGTATTTATCGCGCAAAATATTGCAAGAACATTCTTCAACCACATTTGAAAAAAGTTAAAACAAATTGATTGGCTGCAAAACGTGGATCTAATTGAGTGGATGTTGTGCCGACAGCGCAGACACACAAAAAGATGCAAATATACCGTATACACACAGAGAGCGGTTCGAACATGCATAATCTTTTGGTTTTGAGGAGGGTTTTCAAGTCAAAAGTCCAAGTGAAGTCATGAGTTATGAGTCCAACTCGAGTTGCAAGTCCCTTTACATTTTGCAAAGTCGAGTCTCTGTCTCACCTCTGGCAGCTACACACATCTCTAACTATCACGTACTTGGAGCATATTTTCCACAATTGTAGTAAGACTCTTCTTCTCCCTATTTTCCTGTTGTTTTCAACTTCTGTAGCATCTTAATTCCTGCTCGTTCCTCCCCAGATTGCGTACGCCGCGGTGGACTGCACGAAAGGACAGAACCACGAGCTCTGCAAGCAGGAAGGAGTGGAGGGATATCCGACATTTAATTACTACAACTACGGCAAGTTCGTGGAGAAATACAACGGAGATCGCGGGGTGAGTGGCGACGCAGCTTCCCACTTTTGTGTCCATGGGCGCGCAGGAGAAACCCGGAATCCATAATCCTGTTTACAAATCGTATTAAAGCACGGGGTCTCCGCATGAGCTCTAAGCCTTGCAGATTTAATACCTGATTTAAGTGCTAATTTGGCTGCTTAGAAAGTTTCCTCAGCACATTCAGTTTATTTGTGTGTGTGTGTGTGTGTGTGTGGGCGGGCGGGCCTCATCTCACAATGGAGACAAAGGTGATAGAAAATTCCAAGAACTCCACCAAAGGCAAAAGAGTTGTTTTTCAGCCCGGGTCCCACAAGGTTTGAGCGAAGATGGGCTCGGTAGGTGTTGCGCAAACGCCCGCTCGCAAACAAACCATCAGACACGGTTGGAAAAACACAAGCCCTTTGGCCGAGGCAGCGGTTTACGAAAGGCCGCGCAGATGGGACGCCACATTAAGAGACCATTTTTTATGGCTCCAATGGTGGGATTTTTCACCGTGCACCAAAGTCTGGATTGTTTTATCGCACGTAATGGCGTCATTTACATGACAGGGCACGCAGGGTATTATGGGTAGGTATTATGGAGGGGGAAGCCAATCACTTCATAAGTTTGATGAAAGACACAAACATCATGGCATTTGTAGACGGTAGAAAGTAAGTTCTCCGTGCATCCCTGGTTTGATCGGGATATCCTAATTGATTGTAATGACCATGTATACAGAAATAACCCGGTTTGCTCACGCATGTAAACGGGTTATTCCAAATGTTTCTGGAACTGGAATATTTACCATAACCCTGAATATTGGCTGCATGTAAATGTAGTCAGTGTTTCTGAGTCGAGAGATTGTACAAGTAGCTACCAACATGTTTTCCAAATCTGTTGTATGTTCGTGGAGTTGTTTTTGGTATGCAGCTCGTCCCGGGGTCGGGGTCATGCACGTAGCTCAGTCCAGGGGTTTCAGACAGTAAAAGTGCGGCCAGATTCCAACATTTTGGAGAAGGGTTAAGAATATTGACCTTGGACTTGGCAACGATATGTGGAGTCTCTTAAATTCTCTTATCTCTGTGCTCCCGGGCCAATTTACGGTAAGGTTTAAAGCCAAAAAAAATAAAAAAGCTCCCAGATTTTAAGTAGAAGTTGAGTTTTTTGCTGAACT
>CAESWR010002526.1:383961-394847 GCA_903171835.1 Mullus surmuletus | reverse complement strand
GCTTCTTCTTCTCTTTTTTTTTTTTAAAAAACAAACTCAGATGCACGTCTTGTATCACTTGAGGAGCAGGAAACCCCAAACTGGATGCACCGGCGCAGATGTGAAAAGTGGAGGAAAATGTATGAAAGTGCAAAGTAATGTTTTATATTGATGGTGGATTAATCAATACGTGGATTGTGTTTGCAATTCTAAATTGATGAAGCGATACAGAAATGCATGAAATAAAGATGACAAAAAACTGCTGCACTGCCCTTTAAAACCAACAGGAACGTCATATTGGTGTTTTTGACATTGACTATGTTCACATGCAGTCAATACTCGGGTAAAGGTACATATTCCTGTTACTGAAACATCTGCAATAACCTGTTTATATGCGTGAGAATACAGGGTGATTCCTGTATACACGGTCATTGTAATCAATTGGGATATCCCGATCAAACCAGAGAACGTCTCGTACAAACTCGTAACTTTACGCTCACCTTTTTGTGGATCTGGCTGTCCTAGTACTTTCTACCGTCTCCAAATGCCATGAAATTTCTGTCTTTCCTCATCACTTAAGAAGTGATTGGTTTCCTCCTCAATCCCAAAGTGTGGTGTGGTGTTGTTTTTGCGCTTGGCAATGTTTAATTACAAGTAGTTCCTGTACTCAAAAGACCACGATTCCTTGCAAATATGCACAGAACACAAATTCATGTTTTGTTTGATGGGAATATCCCAATCGGCATGATCAAATATTCGGGTTAAAAAATGAGTAACCCAAGGGTTTATAGAAGCCGAAATGGGTTATTGGTGTTTACATGGCTGCGCGCAAATGGATTATTGCTAATATTCCGGTTAGAAAAGGGTTGTTTGACTGCATGTAAACATTGCCACATCTATTTCTTCTTTTCTTGAAGTAGAAACTGTTATATGATCAGTCACATGAGTTAAATGCTCAAGATGCAAGTACGTGTTCTGGGTGAATGTTTCCGTCAGGCGCATCGACACGTATATACAACAGAGAAAGTTCTTCTACGTTAAACCGAGGACACTTATTACATTTTGAGTCTAATGCAACGCTTTGAAATGTGCATAAGCATAAACAAGCTGCTATTATGCAATTAATTCTATATATATTTCTTATAGAATTGTGCACAATGACATTAGGGAACAGCCGTTTTTAGAGACACGGACATATGGACGAACAACAACAAGCGCCCTAATAAAGTCCCAGCAGCGCCGGGGCTACATGTCAGTCAGACACCATGTGATCCTCGGCGCCGCCTACGTTTGTTTCACAGTTTTGGCAACACGGCCCTTGTGATGTTCCGTGTCTGACCGTCTGTTGTGTTTGGGTCTCGGCGCTGTCCGGCGAGCAGCAGCCATGACAGCTCTGACGGGGCGATCAAAGACACCCACGCTGCGATTTCCACCGCTCCGAACCAAAACAGACCCCAGGAGGCCTGTTCACATACTTTTTTTTTCCCTTTCAAAAACTGTCCATCTAGAAATACTGTAGTAAAGTGTCCAACGCTTTGGGACTGCGGATTCTGCTCGCGTTCCAGCTGTCTGATGTCTGAGTCTTTGATCCGGCACCTGTATTGTTTCTTGTTCGTGGGGTTTTCTTTCGGCTTATGGTTCTGTCCCTCGCCGTGGACAAATTAAACACAAAGACATTGTCCGCTGGACAATCCTTAGAGAGCGGTTCCAGTCTAAGAGGCCACAATTCACCTCGCACCTTTTAATTTGCTGAGAGTTTTGCGAGCGGGAAGGACACATCGCCGCGCGCCTCATTACTCACGGTTGCTCAACAAATCTGTCGAATACGTTGAAATCCGCCAAGAGAGCGAAAAAAACTCCTTGCAGATGTCCAACCAACGGAAACTTCTATGTGGAACTGGTCGCACTTGGAAAGCATCCCGGGTTTCGCAGGTTTATATGTAATACGCTTTGCACAACTTTCCTTAACATCAAGACAGAGGGACATAAACTTTATGTGCCGTTCAGCGACACACCTGATTTTTTTCAGCCAGTTTTCCAAAAACACGCCCTCCTCGCTGCAGTTATTTACGAGGACTCTGCGGACCGTCGAAACCCGAATAGCGCCGTATTTCTTTTCTGTTCTCAGGTTAATTCCAAAGAGCTGCTACATTTGGAAAAAGTCCATGTGGACGCCAACGAGTCATGTGCCGCTTACTTCAAAAATGGAATGTATTTGTGATGAATATTGTAATACACAAGATTTAAAAAATAGCAGCTGACACCTTGTTCTTCACCTTGCATGGAAGTGATGCTGAATAGTTAAAGTATTCAATTAAAATCATAATACATTATTAACCCTTAAGAGCTCCTTAAAAAACTTCCTCAATTGTCCCTCAGGATGAAAAGCGTCCCCTGCCTAAAAAATGGTTGCGAAAATAACATATATTGGAAAAATAAATTCCACTTAAAACGAGTCAATCTTTTTAATCACCTTCAACCTGAAACATACATACAAAATGGCTTAGAAATGGCTTAGAAAAAACCTCCCCAGGAACTTTTAAGGGTTAAAATCTATCACCTGTGCACTACAAACCGACACTGTAAATAGACACGAGCTGCCGCCTGAGCAGATTAACGCACCACCGCAGCGTGGCCTCTCAAACTATGCAGCGGAGAATATGATTTAAATCCCGAGCGGGAGCCGTGAATCAGCGAAGACGCCGGCTCCGCGACCTGTAGCCACTCAACACTTTTGTCCCGCTTGGCTCACGGAGCGGCCGAGCACTCCGCCCATATAAGGCCAGGTGGAGAGGGAGACTTGGGGGGGGGCTTATCGCTCCCTGCGTTACTTTACTCCCCCAGCCTCGCCATTGCAGCGCATGTGGGAAGCATCTCTGGAGAGGGATCTGAGGACTAAAGACTTTTCTCTGACAGCCCGCCACAGAATAATGATAACCTCGGCGCTGGAGCAGCTGTAATTTCAGAGCCACTTTTAGCCCCGATCTAACCAGGCCGTTCTAAATAGGAAAAGAATAAACAGATGTGCGGCAGACGCGCTTTTCTCTCTCTAGTGAGGATAAACACACTCAACAACAGTTTGTTTCTCGACGGGGAAACAGTCACTTTTGCACTAGCAGGGGTGTGAGCTGCAGTCGCCGCGCTTAAAGCCGACACATGCACGAACCGAGCGCCGACTGTGAGGAAAGACAGGGAAAGCGATTAGAGGGAACGCAGAGGCAGGCAGGAGAATAGGAACTAAAGTCTACATAGTTCTTTTCACTTGTGAATTTTGTGAACAGGTGAAGGTGAGAGCACCAATGATGGCAAATAACCAAAATATACAGCAAAAGGTCCAGAAAACTGAGGAACCGAAGCAGCGAGCTCCACTCAGAACATGATGGAGATTTCTGGAGAAAGCAAATGACATTTCACAGAACAGATCGGCTGATGATAAAAAAAATAAAATAAATAAAATTATCACTCAAAGGACAAATTCTGGCACCGCTGTTGTTGCACTGGTTAGTCACCTTGAAAGTGTGGGAGAACCTTTTGAATAAAAGGAGGAACATTGTCATTCCCTCCCTTTCCATCAGCTACCAGGAGGGAGGACAATAGCTTTGCATTCATTACCGACCATAATGTTAAGCCTTTCCTCAATTAGCATAATGGCACGTAATCGCCTCGTAGGGACTCTTCGTGCCACCTTCTAAATGGCAGCCTGTGAGGCACACGGTGTAACCGTGCAGGCGCCACATTCAATTTCTCGAGTGGCTCTGGGCTCTTCTATGGCACCTCTGAGGAGAGAAATAGTCAAAGCTGTCAAAAAAAGGTACAAGGTAACAACTTACCATTTTGTACAATTTGACAAAATGTCTTTTTGTACATCCGTTTTTGCCTCGTAAAAACGCCGGCCGTTAGAAATCCCTGCAACTCACTTGATGTTAAGACACCACCGCTCTCATCTCATTAAGTAACATGAGAAATGATAGCCAGTATAATCAAGGCAATAATCAAGGCAATCAATCATGACAGAAACTTTTACTATTTGTTTTGTCCCAAAAACATCATTGGCTTTTATATTGTTGATCAATTGTTGCATCCATGTATGTCATCATGTTGTTGTCATCGCAGGACCACAAATACGAGTACAGAATTAAGGTCCCCGATTCCTCACCGTTCAATTATCAGAGATGTAATGAATTAAATAATGCGAGCCAGGACCTGCTGTGCCCATTTCAGACACTCTGGTTACATTAGGAAGCATATGGACAAGTGGGAGGCCAACAACACATCACAGCCAGCTGGGCGGCAGGAACTGACCGTCTCCCTGGATATTATGCACTCTGCTGCTTTAACGCATGAGGCCGGAGCTACACATACGACAACACGGGCCGTATTCATGAGCTTTTATCGGGATCTGCTCCCTGGATTTCGGTGGCGGCCACCCTGGGCGGAGATGTGTTGTCTCAACAAGTGCCTCTGATTTATTGATTACGAGGTGAGCCGGCGAGATGCAGTGCAAAACATCCCCAGTGCGGCCGGGCGGAGGGGTGGATGCAGCTCATATATATATGGATGTGGCACACAAGGCCCTGCAGAAAAAAACAATACATCCTGTCCTGGGTTTCATTAAAACTTATTTTGTAGTCATGCTATTTTATACCGCTGCTCTTTTCCTGTTGTTATTATGAACCCTGATTTTTTTTCCGGTCGGGTTCACTCTGACTCGGGGACTGCCACAATCTAAAGAATAGCGAGGACGGAGCAAATGAGAGGTCTTTGTGGAAAACACGACAATCTTCTAGGTACACCGTGGACCTGCAGTGTAACAGAGTTAGACCAAATTGAGTTATGCCAAAACAATCTGAGATTTTGAGTAGGTTGTTTATTATATCAAGAGAATAAAAGATGAAAAATATTCCCAGAATTCTTAAGTACCATGAAGGCTGCTCACAAGGTGGTGATTCTACTCACTGTACAGAGAATTGGTTCTGAGAAAGAAGAAATAACCAGATTACATGATAATACTGAGTGGGATGGATTAGCTGCAGGATTCTGGGGGATTTTTCTTGAAGGAACGACAGGTACGACACATGACATGCAGATGTTCATAAAACCAACCAAAATATCTGTCTTAATACAAAATCAGAAATAAAATCTGGGAAATTTCTCAATGCTTGCCTGCAAGTTAAACCGAAATAAACAAAGGAGACGGAAACAAGCGGAACAGAGCGGAACTATCACTCATGTCACGATGACACGAGGCTCAAACATCTGTCCCATTCCGAAACGAGGGGCGGTCTCGTCACTTATCCCGAACGTCAAGCCCGCCGGCGGTATTGAGGAACACGAGACGACGCACGGAAAATGAACAGTGGCAGCGTTTTTCTTTTTCACGGCCTTGATGTACGGCTTGACTGACAAAGGCGAGTTACATCACAGGATGACAGACTAAAGACTACTTGGAGACGATGCGGTGGCTTCTGAGAAGACTTAAGGCCACAATATATCTTACACCGACGCCATAACAGCCCGCAACATTCAGAGCTGGATGTGATGAAAACCAGTCAGATTTGTGGGGAAAATCTCAACCCTTTGGACATGAGTTATGAATTAAAAACGAAGCAAGCAGCGCAACGGACACTGATCTGAGCCCGACACACATTTTTACCAACAGATCTTCTAATTGTTATTACTTTTATGTGTAGCTATGAAGTATAAGCTATCTATTTCTACTGCTCTGTATTTGGTTATATTATCTTAATAGATAGATAGATAGATGGATAGATAGAGTACTTTATTAGAAATTATATTGTCATAGCAATTATATTGTCATAGCAGCAGTCGGGTATAATACGAATGACAATAAAGAAAAGAAAATACTGAATAAAAAAAAAAAAGAGAAGGAAAATAAAATAAAACAGGATGTAAACAATATATACACATGCCTTAAATAGAATAAGGCCCATGTGCCTTCGAGTTTGTTTCGCCACTATTTGATTCTGAATCAGTAGTAGTGACCATTCACATGTTTGAGCATTTTTTTCTATTTATAATGAACACGTGTCTTGGAGCGATGACATTTAGTCCCCTGACTGCTGCTGCTTAAGGGGAATGACTTGGACATGGATAACTCTGAGCCGAACGCAAAACTGTCTCCTAAGCCACTTTTTATTGCGTTCATTCAAGAAAAAAAGGACAGATATGTTGACCGACTTAAAAGAAAAAAAAAAAAAAAAGAAGCCGTGCTTTAGATGCCTGCAAATAAAATCAGATATCTTCACTCTTCTAAAGCATACAAGCACATGCCGTCCTCCTTGGTGGACCTGTTGAAAAGCCCCATCTATGTTAAGTCATTCAGTTGCGGCGACGTGTCCTGCACTCCTGCTCACATGAAATCCACCTTCACCTTGCCATATCTCAGCGTGTCATCGAGAGGAAATGAACTATGAGCTGCGAGCTTACTCTGGGCTGCATTACAGCCCATTTAGCGGCAGCACATTTCCAGGGGAACATTGTTGGTTGGAGGGCACGATTTTCATTAAATCAATGACCTATACACCTTGGAAATGTCCTCCTAAAAATGAATGACTCATCTCTCAACAATGTGCAAATCAGGGCGCATGGGGGGAAAAGACCATTGTGTTAGATTATAGCAAATAAGCCGAGTCAATATTCAGATCATGAGCTTCCATGTGAGGCTTGTTGGCTGATATAAGCAGAGCAATCCATTAGACATTACTGGAAGTGACTGATCATATTCAATGCATACAAAGAAATAAGGAAAGATGTGTTGGTCATCTCACACCTTACAGGGGTCTTATCACCCCTCCACTACAGCCACTATATCGTTAATCTGCATTTTCTATTAGCAGAGCTGTTTAGTGTTCTCCATGGCTGCCTGATGAAATATCGACGCAAGACTCTGCAATCAAATAACAGTTATTATTTATAAGATCACTAATATTTCAGCCAGCTGTTTATTTCATTCTTTACTCAAACCTCACATACAGGTATACTCGCTGAATAGGCTTCTGATGAATAATTTCACACTGCAGATTTTACAGAGAGAGACCAATTTGAGAGACCAATGGACCCTTCTAAAACCAGTCATTTTGTGTTCAGATGAAAACGTGAAAATCAGCCAAGCTTAGACCTCCAAAACACAACAGCAATACGCAACAGTCATGAATATCTGAGCTGTTGATTTACACTAAATTCAGAATCTGAACAGAAGGTTCGCAGAGTTTAACTGATTAAAGACTGAAATATTAAAGACTAAAACAATATGCAACTGAGACTGAAAAGTTCGCCTCCTGCCATGCACAGGAAGGACGGAGGAGAGATTTTTTCCCTCATATAGGTATACTTTTTTAGATCAAATAACCGCATACATAGGTGATTTCACCTTCATGCATTGATGGAAAAGACACCCCAAAGGCAGCAACAGAAAAGCTAAAAAAAAACACCTCCTCAGCTGCATAGTGCCAGAAAGTTAATACACATCATACTTTGGGTAAATGTCTCTTCAGTGTGACTGAAATTAATGGATTTGAATAATGTTTTCCTTCGATGGTGCGGTGTGATCCATTCCCTGCTACCTCATTAGGCGTAATGGCTCTCCTCTTCTGGAGAGACCACATCAAAGAACTGGTAGAGCTTTGTTAACATCACACAGCCCACCAGCTTCAGAATCAACAAGCCAATAATACGAGTCCCAAGATAAAATGTATAAATGATCAGCTCAAGCATGTTTATCTGAAAACAGCTGATTACGGCCATGTCTACAGCCATTTCTGGAGCGTTGTGGGAGTAGAAATGAGGCTTTTGCATGTGCTCCTAATTCCACAGTGATTTATGAAAGAGAGCAATCTGTGCACATGGCTTTAGGAATCAGACAAAAGGGAAAAGTGCCTTAATGTTTCTATTTATGTAGCCCCGTGCCATGTGAGAAAAGGGACATTTGTGCAGCACTGACATGAAAATACACTGGAGTGTATTTCAGTCAGAATTTCTAAAACCTGAGCATTAATGGACAGCGTGAAAATATATAAACCTCATTGCTGTTATGAATGTTATGAATGTCTTTACATACTAAGGGATAAAGCCATCACAATCACATGTCATGTTCACGTCTCCACCTTTCATGTAATGAGTGGCAACTGAACACTGGAGACTTTTGTTCCATGACTTTAGCCAGTATAGCAGCATTTAAGAAGCAATGCTGTAATATATACCGTAATACATATTTCACTGCATCTAATGTGTTGTTATAATGTCATTTTTTTTCCAAAGGCTGTGTGATTGACTAAATTCAAACATCCAAGACCTGAAACTGATTGAACTTTGGGTAGTTTTAGTAACTTCAACTACTCCCTGAAGTCCAGTGCAAGCTTCTTTTCAATGGTGGTTTTACAAGGTTTATGTAATACATGTGTCATTTTCCTGCTATGTACTATGTCGGTCTGAGAGCACAAAGAAGGAACGGGAAAGAAGATCTTTGATAAACACCTGGACAGCAAACTGAGACATAATGGAAACACACAGGGCTACTTATCCTTTACAGTATTATCACATTATCACATGTTTTGGCGCATATGACAGCTGTTATGAAAACAGCAATGAAGTAAGAGACAATACAGTATTATAGCTGGGTAAGTGAAGAAAGTGAAGAGTATCACCCTTGTCGGTCAAAGGATTCTGGATTCCAATTTGACTTTCAAAGTTGCTACAGACCACCAACAGATGTGCCATGTTTTGAAACAGTTTGCCCACGTCCTCTATATTTTTGTGTCCTTCATACCCAGTTACCCAGTCTCCCCACACTGCGACACCACTGGGTACCACATACCAGACAGCCAGTGGACCATGAACATTAAAGTGTGGCGAGAAAGTGAAAGTTGATTTGGGGAATCAGCACGGAGCAATTGTTCCACACTGTCTGAATCGCAAAAGCAACGTGTTCCTTGCTCAGTCACTATAGGTTTCATTATCTATAGGCCTGTTTGACAAAGAACCAAGTCCTGTGTCAAGCTGTTGAAAAAAAACACCCAAAAAACAGAGTGGAGCGGCTGCATCCGCCCTCCTTCCTATGGTAATGCATTAAACTGTGTTCTATTGAGGGAGGATGACAAGTTTAACAGCTCCCATCACTGTTGCCATAGAAGCGTGATTCAAAGTGTGGCCGTTGATGGGCCTATTAGAGAGAATGTGGAGTGCGAGAAGGAAAACTGTGCTACAATATACATCGATTTTTGTAGAAACACACTCACTTCACATGCCTTTACTTAGAGACCGTCCCCCCCAAAGACTTGCTTTTACATATGTATTCAATTTTGTCAACTCTTCTCCAAATGTTAAAACATAACTAAGCTGACTAACTACTAAAGCCATGCTGGTACGTGGTTATCTACCTCCTGGATAAAATACTCAGTGTATTCCCTAATTAAATCCCAGCGGTTTAGTCATTTGTTGTTGAAACGTATGAAGCTATTCTCATAAGCCTACAAACCGCAGGGTCGCGTCAACAAAGCACTGACGCATCATCATCAAACAAAGCATCACCATCCAGAAATGTGAACCACGCACATTAGAGTACCACAGACTCCACCAGGGCAGAGGCATTAAGCGACATGTGCATGCCAGACAGATGTAACGACGAAAGCAGGGCTGTAAACGTCCCTCGAGATGGAGATTGTTTTTTATATCATCTGGATTTCATGCAAAACCCTCAAAAAGCACAATCTTTGAATGCTGTTGATAACAAAATTACATGAATGCGTAACCCTATGACCTGAGAGCCCAATTCAAACATGTCCTTCTCTAAAACTAATTAAAAAACACCAACATTATCAACTCATCAATACATCCAGAGGTTACTTCATGGGTTCTAGTTTAACACCATTCTTTAATGACTTTAGTCGAAGTAATCGACGCCCTCAAGTATCTGCAGTAATTAAGACCAGAGAAGAAGAGGTATTCGGTTGGCATGGTCACAAAAAAAAGCCCATGCAAAGACATTGATTGGGGGACAAACAAACAAAAAAGGTGTACAGCTTATGTGTAAAAAAAATCCTTGTACATGTTCAAATTTGAAGTATTTTGGCACTTGTCACACTTCTCTATTTAGGTTAAAGTCGTGTCAGGTGCTGTGAACTTTACACTGTAATTCAAAAGAAAAAAAAAAACAGCCATTAACACTCCTGGTGGGAAGGACGGCGACTGCTGCGGCTTCTATGGTTCCAAGTTCAGGTTCTCACTTCAATAGATGCAATTGACCCCATGCTGCCCGTGCCCAACACCGACAGAACTGCAGCATAAATCAGCCACATCCTATATATTACAGCAAAACAGGCCTCTTATAGAAAACCACTCAGGAAAATACAAAAAAAATCAATGTCAGATGGAATAATCAAGCTTACTGCATCTCTTTATCACAAAACAAGCTCTCACAGGAGTTACCTTACTGGACAAATAGAGATGATAATCATTTGTAAATCCCCCTGCAAATAATATCGCCACAAGTCCAAAGCTCTTCGTGGCAAACAACCCAATTAAAGCTAATAAATGTCAGATGAGCAGAATTAAGCAAAGAGGCCCGACGGCCGAGCGCCGCTCTGCTCACCACGGAGAAACGCGACGGAGCGAAAAAGCCTCCGCGATCAATCAGTTTTCAATTTGCCCGTCAAAAGAATCAAAAGAGAGACAACTGTGATTTGAGTGAGCTTGATGGAGTCTTTTGTTTACTGTTCCCATTTTCCCACTGTGACCGTCAATAAAAGTCTTTTTTCCCTGTTGATGGTAAAAATGACACACTGACGCAACGTATAGACATCATCCCAACATCCATTCAATGTGAATTCAGACCAATGCTTTAATGATGTGCGACGTGGTCGACAGACAGCTTTTTTTGTTTTTTTCACAGA
>CAESWR010002526.1:341026-361164 GCA_903171835.1 Mullus surmuletus | reverse complement strand
GCAGATTGTCTCAAGTGGCCATTAAAAGAACTGCGGAATGTGGCGCCTCTGCATTCTTACGAGCTCCTGGTTACTACACCAACCAACATCTGTTGGGTTTATGGATGATAAAATGAGCTCACTAATCTACAGTATCTACCAGTTCAACTCTGGTGCTGGTGTGTGTGTATGTAGATATATTGCACACACACGACTCCTGTCAGGTTACAAAATGTACTTTGCATGGACCCCCAAGGCTACTTCGGTGGACAGTGAGCTCAGCAAAACCTGTTTGCTAGAATGAGGTCCAGGATGTTGAAAAATGATTACCATACTCATTGATTATGCAATGCATAATGCTTTGTGGAAAAAAACTCTCGCTAGAGGTTTTTTTCCTACACGCAGGAACATTTAGGCAAATCAAACTGTAAAGACGCACGTGAGATACTCACCTACAGCACAGTGCAGTATCTGTGAAAGGAAAATAAATAAGAATTACTCAATAGGTTCGCAAAAAAACGCTAACACACACCCTTGTTCATACCTCTCTCTCATACAACCTCTTCTCTCACTGATCTCCACTGAGTCGAGACAGGATTGCTGTAATACCTCGCACTGCCTGACCTTTGCACTGTGCACTATGCAGTATTTTGGTGCATGTATGTGTGTTTATACGCACTTTCGATAGGTATGGGGAAAATGGTAATTGATTTCATTTCATATCATGAGACAATTTCCAATTATCTTATTCTATCTATTAATGGTCATTGTAAAAGGATTCGTTTGGCTCTATGCCTTTAAATCTGTGCCACCACACATGCCGGTTGCCTGGTCTGATATAGAGGACATACCTCGCACTGTAGTGATAAGAGGCCTCTAACAGTCAAGTGCTCCTTTACATACAGACCTGCCTTCACAACCATTTATGAATGGTGATTTTCAATCAGTTAAACAGAGGATTGGTAAAAAAAATCTTCTGTTTGGCAGCTTCAACTATTTTATAGCAATTGGAGCAAAAACATCAAATATTTCCAATAAATAATTCAGAGTACTGCTCAGACCACGAATAGAAACTTGTATAATTACAGACAATGCTGTAAAGTCAGAGTGAAATACTGTGATAACTGATAAATTATTGAGGGGGGAAAGACCACTGATGTATTATTGAAATAGAAATAATTGTAGAAATCCAAACATCATTAAAGCGATTCTTGGGCTCAGATAATTCCATTTGATATCTTGCCACACCACGATCTCATATTCATGCTCATCTCACCTCAAGAATCGCTCCAGTCTGAAAGAACTTCAGCGGCTTCTCTATGGAGTAGTACAAGCCGTGGTAGCTGCCTCTGGCCAGGTAAGCTCTGACCAGACCCACAGCGATCACCAACCACCTGCAGAAGAACAGAGGAGGAACAAAAACAAGCAATTCAGTCACTGCAAAAGTGTGTCGCCTGTGTCAGAAGTGAACAGCGGTGAGGTGCAAGAAATGATATTAGATTGTGCTTCTGACGGGTCGGTACATCTCTAATGCAGCATTAATTCTGAGTTTGAGGAGAGCCGTGATGTAGAAATGACTGGAGTTTTGACTGGAATGACTATTGGGGTTTAGCTGCAACATACAAAACTATTTGGTTGGTTGTCATCAAAGCCGACAATCAGGAACCTAACAGATTTTGGGACATATCCAACGTCGCCATAATTCCAATAATTCAAACCATCTTTAATTATGATATATAAAGGGTGAAAACATGAAAACGTGTCTAACCTATAAAAACCTGTCTTTTATACCATTTATTTCTACAGCAGAGTGACCTTATCTCGTAAACTGACATACGAGTGAGTAGAATTTGTGTAAAAAATGTTAAGTGTTGCAAAGCTTTTTCAGTACACGCAATCTTAACATTATCATGATGATTGCAAGCAAAAGCATTGCGTCATTTGAATGCAGCCTCTCCCATCCACAGGGAGGTCAGAGGTCAGCTGCAGAGAAAAGAAGAGCTCTTGAGGAAGACCACAGTTTTTGCTGTGGTATCGCTTCACACTTTGGTTTCGCAGGTCGGGAGGATCCGACTGGTTTCTGTTTGGGCTCATTCCTCAGTCACAGCTGATGTTGAATTTCAATATCGGGGCCAGTCGGGCAGAAACCAAACTCGGCTGCTGTGCTGCTGTGACAGCATCTGAATACAAGCCGCCCATTAGCAATGCACAGCTAAATGTGTGTGTGGATTTACCACGCCAACTTGTGCTCCACACAAAGCATGCACTGTAAGGGGGCAGGGAGAAAGACACAATGTGACCTAACTGGTTAGAACAGTGAGCAAATAACAGCCACTATTCAATTGTGCAACAGCTGAGAGACAAGTGCAATAAATGACGTGCGCAAAGAGATTTCTAAGTTCATATTCCACGACAAATACCTGACACCAGAGCAATGCAAATGTCAGTATGTTATGTAACTCTATGGCTGGAATGATAGTAAACTCAAATAATCTATTAAAAAAACTATGAACAAACACAACAACAAAAAATGTGGCGTCAATGTCCTTTTTGCAGACAGAAATATGCAGACTCGTCCACCTGCGAAAACCGAAGCCGGCAAATATACAGAAGCTTTTAAAGATTAGAAAAAAGGAACAAAACACTGCAGATGTTTTTAGAATGGCGCCTCTTAAATATCAAAGCATCATGAAAAATACATCAAACTCATTCTATTTAGGTGCAAAATAACAAGACAACCCCTTTACATGCAAGTACTAGAATCATTGGAGCTGCAACTTTATCATTACATTGATTTATGTCCCACAGAGCATATTCAAATATTCATTCATTCATTGTAGACCTACTATCTACATTGCAAAGTCTTAGTCACCTGATGAACTACTGCTATTTGGGGTATTACACTCTGGTTGCACACAAAAAACACACCATCTGAGCACAATAGGCCATATATGGGTCGACTTTTTTGTGTGGGGTGATGACCTGTCACTCTCAATTAGTGCTCCATCCACGCTCCCCTTAATCTCTATAAGCCCTTGGGAGACAAATTCAAACGTGCTTTCTGAAAAAGGCTGCAAAGCATCGCGTCTGGTAAACACTACCGGCAAAAGGCTGCAGAAATGGAGCAGGAAAGCACGACTGGGATTGTTGCTCGCGTTATAATGAGCCCAGTTGACCCATAATAGCATGCACGCGCGCTCACATACCCCGCTGTCATAACAACGTTGTAGATGACCAGATAGGCCGTGGCCAAGGCACCGGGTCCCTTCTTGATCTTCGGGACCACATCGCTGTGGGCCGCCTTGCTGGTCCCTGCAGCAGCTGCCGACATGACTACAACCCGCTCAATGCTCTTTGGTCCCGGAGACGGCGGCTGTCAGGTTCACCGAGTCAGGAAACGGAAAAGGGGGAGGCGAACCAGGAAGTGCTGCTCAAAGGCGAGAGAAGTCCCGCCTCCCCACATCCGGTTTTGTTTTTTTTGCCGAGGCGCTTTGAAGAAAGCGGACTTTGTTTGGATTAAAGTCAATTTTTTTTTATGAGTCGAGTTTATTTTCAAAGGTTTAAGATTAAAGTCGATGAGAAAAAGAAAGCAAACCTTTAAAAAAAAAGTATTTTAAGAAAATTAAAATATCTTTGTGATTCTCCGCAGTGTGAAATATTTAATTTGTAAATATGCATCCATTCAAATAGCTTCATGTACAGTACAGTAAAAAATGTAAAAATGTACAGTATTTCTAACTTTTATTTTTTCATTTTTTTTTTAAATTTATTTATATATATTTCTTCTTTTTTCTGCACTTTTGCCTGTACATGCTGCTGGAGCACTGCAATTTCAACATTGTCGGATAATAAAAGAACTTCTACTTTTAAATTTGGGCTTTTAAATCATCAATCAGATTTTCTGATTTCCGCTTGTTTGTTCGCTATCATAGGGCATGGAACTATCTTGAGCTGATTTTGTAATCTTTGTCGATTCTTTTTTTTTTTAAAGCTTTTTGGGGCCACCAACTTTATTCAAGATTCATTCACAAACAATTACTCTTGTAAATAAACAAAACGTGGTAGAAGGGAGATATTAGCAGTCTCGCAGTTGACAGAAATAGAAAATGAACAAATAAGAATACAAATGATGTCAGGATGAAATGAAGGGACGTAAAATACAACACATAGAAACGTCCTTAGGAAATATTGAAGTACACGAATAACTTAGTATATCGCTTTTATATTATACTATCATAACACTTATTTATTATGAACTATTGTAGATTGAAGATACTGACAGTGAGTCATTATTATCCTATATTTGTCTATTGATAATGTGTGTGTACATTGGTAGTAATTGAGAACGCAGATATCATGTTTGAAAGAATTATATTAAATATAACATAGAAATATCCGAAATGGTGGTCCATCACAGATAACACACTGTGGTTTAGAGATTAAGCTGAATCACAGTCACACGCGTATTAGTCATTCTTTGATTTCCCCTTCAACGCGCTTTTCTTCCACTAGATGGCAGCATCGCGCCTGTCTCCATTGAAACCCAACATTAGGGGGTTTAAAAACGCAAAAAATAAAAAAGCAATTTATTATCATTTTTTTTTTGTTTATTATTAGTTTCAGCCTGCGCTTTTTTCGTAGCAATTAAAACAACCAAAAGCACAGAAAATTAACATTTTTGAGCGCAGTCTGTAAACTCAATAACCGTTCAGGCATCAGCGAGGGCAGCCATGTTTCCGGAAGAGCAATCACTTTAATGGACAAGGAAGAGATATTTGTTTAGGTTTCTTTCCAGTCAAGCTTGGGCCAAAAACAGCCACGTTTTCTTCCACCTAAACAGACGGACTTGTTTGTTTTTTTTCTTAAAAATCGCGAGTATGCCTTTATTTTCCCAAAACCCATTCGACCAAGATGTGGGTAAGTGGAGCGCAGTGTTATTTATGAGCTGGCTAACGGAGCTAACGTTAGCTTAGCATTAGCTTAGCATTAGTTTGTTGCTCTGCACAAAGTGTCCACGGCGTTGACAGGCCAGAGGACAACTATTCTCCTCTGATGTCTAGTCTAGATAAGTATATTAGTCAAAGTAGTTCTGACGTGCAGTTTTAACAGAGGTGTGACGTGTGTGCTGTTTTTGTTTGGGCTTTTTTACTCATCCTCACAATGTGTGTGAATCAACAAATGCTCCAAAAGTAATCTGTTACTCTTGCTGTGAAGCAGTTGTAACGAGCACACGTTATGAATTGATCTTTGAACATATAAAGTATAGTCACAAGTATATTCACATGTATCAACCTGTCAATCAAGTCACTCATCAAATAGATTACCTGCTGTTAAATGATTCTAGTGGCATTAGAAATTCAGAGATAATGTTAGTGTTATTTCTCGTATTCCGGTTTGCGTGTTTCACATTTGCCATAAACACCCCTGTGTCTGTTATGTAAATGTCCATGCAAATTTAATAAGTCACCGCTCGCATTGCTTTTCTGTCCCCGCATTGCCGTCATGCTTTCTAAACCCTGATGACATTATGGCTGCATAATAGCCTACTGTTTTGTGGGCTGAATGCAATGTCAGAACGACTGTCATTCACATGTGACTTTCTTGTACATCCTTTTCGTTTGGGAAAGACAACTACCCTGACAAAGACCTCCACATCCAACCATGTACCTCTGAAAATGTTTGCAGACCATCAGTATTTCAGTTTAGCCCATAATCTTAATTTTAACAACAGTCACGACATCAGTGATGTTGATCTCTCGCTGGACCATACATTTGCTTGTCATGTTTGCAGAGAAGGCAACCAATGAAACCAACACAACAGATGACTGGGGAGTCATTATGGACATCTGTGATAAGATTGCAACAACATCCAATGGGTAAGATGGGGAAAAAAAGCCACTTTCCTTGTGAATAATCAGAGATCATTAGTTTTCGAGCAGCACTGTGGATTTTCAGACTTGTATTTGTTTTTTCATGATTCTTTTTGTCATCTACATGTACTCATTTCAGACCAAAAGACTCCCTGAGATCCATTATGAAGAGAGTCAACCACAAAGTGCCTCATGTTGCCATGCAAGCCCTCAACGTGAGTGTTAATGTCACAAATGTCTGAAATGGGGACTGGTTTTAAGATCCAGCTAATCTGATAACAATATCTTTATGTTATGGACATCACTGCAATGCAGGTATCCATTTTCTGGCTAATTCTTAATGCTACATTTAGAAAAATTATCACCCTGTAGTATCAGTGTTATCACATCTGATGCAAAGCTAGGAATCAGCGTTGAAGTTCCTCAGAAAGTAATGACTCACTTCAAATGTCATGATCAATGAGCAAGAGCTGGGAGTCTGCAGAGATTATTCCAAACAGATTGTTCTCTTCATATGTGTACAGCAGACGTTCCAAGCATAGTAATTGCTGCTATATGGAAAATTGTTATGACCTAGAACATATCGAATTTTATAAGGCAGCTGATCGGGGCCAAGAAGGATTATGGGGATGCCATATGGTCGTACTCAATCACCCTCCTACATTATACGTGGTGCTGTGCCATATTATGTGCTACAAAGGAGTACAATTCTTAAGGACATTATGTTAAATCAGCCATTGATGATATCAACATTTATTGGTGTGCCTGTTTCTCCTTTGCTTACTTTCACACACATATGATATTCTGCAATCAGTGTTCTAAATTAATCCATGAACAAGAGGAAAAATAAATTGGAGAGGGCATACATACTTCTTCTGCCCTTCTTAAAATGCTACTCTAAAAACCAACCTCCCATTCATATTTACTGTAAATAGAATGATCGAATGGTACAGAATGTTTTGATATGGTATTTCTCCTCCTTGTCTTGCAGTTGCTGGGTGCCTGCGTGTCAAACTGTGGTAAAATATTTCATTTGGAAATCTGCTCGAGGGAATTTGCCAGTGAAGTCCGGAGTGTGCTTGGCAGGGTGCGTAGCTGGAAATGAAATATCATTGTATTCCTGAAAAACCTAAGCATACTCCTGATTATGTCCTTTATAGGAAAAGTTGGCTTGCTGGATGTCAACAAAGTACGGTAATAACAACGTATAATTTTTCTGCGATATGGCAGAGCATGTTGAAGAAAAAAACATGTAGAAAAGGCAGTGAATCATTTATGTTTTCTGTGATTCATTTAGGGAGGAAACACTTTAACACACTGATTCACAGTTGAATGAACAAAGAATATATTTGAAAACACCCTTAAACCACCCAGACAAACTGGTTTTATGAGGTGCAGACTTTCATGCACCAACTTGCTTCATTCAGACAGGTGAACATAGCACCACATCATCTTTAAGATCAAGGGATGCTGTGAAAGCTTTTATATATACTTTATATAAAAGTTGAGATCAATTATACATCTCATTTTAGCAAGAACAAACCAGACAACTGAATGAAAATATGAAAGACATAGTTGGATCTGTAATGGGGCACAAATGTAAAACACTCAGCTGTATGTTTGCGTGTCCCCTGCAGGCCCACCCAAAGGTGTGCGAAAAGTTAAAGGCTCTGATGGTGGAGTGGGCTGAAGGTTTCCAGAAGGATCCGCAGCTCAGCCTCATCAGTGCCACAATCAAGTCTCTAAAAGATGATGGGATCAGCTTCCCGTCCGCGTCTTCACAGGTGAGTTGTCCCGATACAGAGTTGAAATAAGTCTTTATGGGGAATAGCAGATCAGAATCGTCATTCAAACTCCTCTTTCATCGGATGCTATCTTTCAAATCGTTTTCATATTTTGATAACTATGAATAGGGCAGAGCTACAAGCATATCTCTCTGCAATTGAATATCATTTTATGAAAACAATTTATATTTACTGGAAGGTTTCATCTTTGTTCATGCTTGTTAAAGAAACAGTCACTGTTATTCCAAAAGCAATATATTTAGATGAGGCTTAAACTCCCCAAAAAAGATTGGGCTGCTAGAAAATTGCGACCGTCACAGAAATTGGATACCTTTCTAGTATCTCGGGGTGCCCCGCTCCGATATTGACATCAGATAGCGGTCCGATATCAGCAAAAAAGCGTCTAAAATCTCCAATATAAGCACTCCGATGCAGTCCATTCAAGACTCCGCTCCAGCACTTAAGTTTAAGGTTAGAATGTATGTAACCCATTGGTTAATAATAAATGGGTCAGTATTTCGCATACCTACTGTTACTGACTATTGTTCTCTGTTTGAGTGATATCACTTGATCAAGCCTTTTCTAACATTCCATACTACCAAATAAGTAATACTCAAGACCTTTTCACTTCTGTAGCGGAAATGACAAAGTAGTACCGGGATATAGTAGTAAAAAAATAGATTAGAGAGTAAAGAGTAACAGATCAGAGAATTAAGATTAGGGTTAAGATTAAGAAGTCTCTGGCCTCAAAGTGCAACAGGCCAAAGTGTCATGACTTTGAATTGTAAATGAATAAAATGACATCGGCTCCCAGCCTAAATAGTCTTACAAATCAGTTTTATTTGGGGATTTAAAAAGAAATCACCTGTGCCATCAGTAAATCCTTACCCCCCCAGCCCCTTGTAGTGTATTTTTAACCAGCTTCAGGATGCCATCGTGGCTGTGGCCTCACTGCAGACTGGTTTGTTGTGGGTGTGAAGGGTCACGCTGGGTGGAGCTCGTTTGTCCGTCTGCCTTATGTGTGGCTGCTGCTGACCGTGGAATTTCCCCCTCACATATTTCACATGATGTAGTGGTTTTGCGTATGTGTCGAGGATCGTGCACAATTCTTTGTGGAAATATTTTCAGAACGCTGCCCTCTGCTTCCTCCTTTCCGCTTTCTTTGTTTACTGTCTCTATGGCATAATTTGTTACGTAATAGACTCGTATGTGTGTCAAGGTTTGAACCTTGCTCTTGGTTTGTTGTAAAGCAGCGGACCTGTGATCGTAACAGCGTCTCTGCGGCCGACCTGTTTCCTCAATTGTTGATAATTCAGGGCAGTTACAAAAGCAGTGTATCTGTGAAGAGGATGTTGGACACATTTGGTCTCTTTGTCCGTATATCTTCATTATACATATAAATATGCTGTACAGATGTGTAAGTAATTCCTCACTGGAAAAATATAGTATTATGTAGAGCTGTGTGATATGGACCAAAACTCATATCCTGATATATTTAGGCTGAATATCGATACATATTATATAGGCCGATATTTTTTCCGCAAAGTGACCTAAATGTTCAGTCAAAGTCAAAACCACATATCAGATGTCACAAGTAGTTTTAATGAAACTGGCTGTTTCACCGAACAGTTGCAAAAACAAATAAGTACGTTTGTTCACCTGGTTCAAACTCACCTGTTCAAATAATGATATGTAAACATAACAAATACTTTATAATAACAGGAGTAACTTTTTTCATATTATAAAGATCCATGTAAGGTGGACATGAAAAAACATCTTAAATGGAAATAGCCCCAAAAATAAAATAGGTCAAATCTTTTTGTGAAATAGGTAAAAGAAAATTAAAATATCTGCCAATCTCTTTAAATTTGTTTGACAATTGAATGCCTCATTAAAATCAAATTACAGATTCGTCTCCTTTATAACAAATATACTATATATTTTTTATATATGTAATTTGTACTGGGTACCTCACCCATGTCTGTCCCCCCAATCAGGTACTTTTTGAAGTATTCTTAAACATCTCCCAAAAATTAGACATTTATTTCATTTTTAATTACCAACACAGTGGCTTTGGATTAAAATACACACTTGGACTGGAAACCAACATCTTTTGTACATTTTCTGTTGGCTTCTAGACGGTCTCATGTGACACAGCCAGTTAAACAGCATTTATTGGACTCGGCCATTAGAGGTCGCTATTTGCAAACCAACTGCTGATGGCAAAGAAATGTGCACTTTTGGAGTCTCTTTCGTCACAATAGGTTTTTGCTGCTTGTTTCTATTTAATCAGATGTGAACCATATGAAGTACTGGTGCGATTTTCATAAAAACTGCTCCATCTATATCAGTTGTACACTTGCATATCAAAGAGTAACATAAGACACACTAGATATGGCAAAAATAAATACCTGACAGAAAAAAAAAAAGGTATGATATACGGCAACAGCAGATACGAATATGAAAATCATCACACATTGAGCAGGTGATCCCTCTGTTTACTGTAAACACATCAGATAATGCATTGATTAGAACCATTGTTTTGCCTCCACGGTGATTCTCGGCTGTAATTTCGTCGTCCTCCTTTTCCCCGTGCATCTTCTGGCTGTGCTGTGTTTGGTTGCGGTTGCATATTGTGCAGTGGAAGGGCAGGTGGCACGCGGGGGCCCCAGCCATGACATTTAATCTCTATCCACTGATGAGCAAACAGCAGCAGGTAGTGTGATTCAAGCTGTCATATTGCTTTATAGGCAGAAAGCGGCTGCTATTACCACCTTTATTATTTGTTGTCACCTGCTTCTCAGGTGGAAGAAGTATAACGCTGCTTTTTTTCTTCAAGTCATTGCCATCAAAATACAAGCATTTCAGTCACTGCTGTATGGCTCTTTCTGTGTGGAATTCTTAGATGTGTCAGCAAGAAGACTGAAGATAAGTTTTGTTGGGAACCTATTTCATTTGCTAGGAGGACACACCCCTAGTTTTTTGTGCTAGTTTTTTGTGTGTGGTAAAGTTCATCTACCAGATACAAACCCCCTGCACCACAGAACAAAAATCCCTTTAAACTGTTTCTGACAGACATTATCAGTATACTTGTATGACATTTGCAGTAACAGAAACCTGAAGATTGAATTATTTTTTCAGGTAATTAGATTTGATGAACAAATAGGCATTTTTTTTCTTTTTTTGTATTTCTGTATATTTTTTCTGTATATTAACTGCTCTTTACATAATCAGTCACTACTGAATTGCAATCAAATTTATTAATTTTTCCCATTAGCAAAATAAATATATTTAAAAGTTGTGACTACATTGAGAAACGTTGAAACTTGAAACGCCCACTTATTTCACCTACTGTACCTGGGTGTGTAAACCACTGTTAGCAGAGTCTGTTTGACCTTTTGTCTTCGGCGTTGACCTTGCTGTCATGTGAGATGGCCGCCTAGGGTGACCTTAGATGAAAGGTAATGAGACAGCTCTGTGGTCACCTAGGTGTCCACACATGAAACGGACTACAGGTAGCTTCCGGTCTTTTATGCCTCACCCTCACTCACTCCTGTATGTACAGTCACGCATAACCTTATTTTTTCTATATCCCCAGCAGGGGTCCACCACAAAGGTCAGCACACCTGCTGTGAGCAAACCAGCAAGCGATGATGACTTGGCCAAAGGTAGAGAAGAACTATATCATTCCCTTCACATATATACATCATTTATGCTCTTAATCTGTTTGTTTTTAATCGTAGTTCAAAGAGTTGATTGTCCCTGTGCATTAATAAATTGATTTATTGCCTACAAAAAACGAAACAAAAAAAATCAATGCTTTGTCTCAAATGTCTCTGCCTTTTCGCTTCCACCCCAGCCATCGAGCTCTCTCTGCAGGAGCAGAAGCAGCAGGCAGAGACGCGGCCCTTGACGGTGACCTCTGACCCTCCGTATAACAATGGCAGCGGGGCTCAGGAAGCGCGGAAGGTGCGCGCCCTGTACGATTTCGAAGCAGCAGAAGACAACGAGCTGACCTTCAAATCTGGAGAAGTTATTCTGGTTTTGGATGACAGGTAAATGTTCAGAAACGGGAGTCATGCTCTGCGGGAAAGCTGATGATGTTGCAGAATTCCAGGAGTGTTCTGTTTTGCATTGGGGAAAATAGCGGAGTCGGCTAAAAGCACAGCTGTGCTAAGTCAACCATCGGCTTAAAGTGTCAGGGTTTCATCAGCAAAGTGCAAGATGCAGCAAATATTTCATATAAATCTTTATACTTTGCCTGTTTGTTGTTTATTATTAATACATTTCAGCTAAGTGATACATTTAACCAACAGTTTAATTAAGCAATAGAATATAGCAAACCTATTTTGTGTGCGTTTTTGTGGTAATATCACAAAAAAGATGCATGGACAAGACAAGAAGTCACACAGTTGAAAAGTATTCCATGCCCTTAAAAGGCCACACGGTGTTATACAATCTCCCTGATTTAGACTGCTATCTTGTTCCATATGCAACTGATTTATGTCCCTCTGAATCCCAGGAATATATTTGTTCCAGAAATGCAGCTTGGAATACTGATGCTTGGAATAGAAATCATTTTAATGAAGGAATGGCCACAATTGTGCAGATAATACCCCTGCCACTAATATATACATATATATTTATTTTGCTGCTAACAGTGATCCAAACTGGTGGAAAGGAGAGAACCACAGGGGGGTGGGGCTTTTCCCCTCCAACTTTGTCACAACTAATCTGAACAATGAATCAGAAACAGGTAAGTGAATTTATATAACCTAGAAATGAACATACAGCACCGAGGACTCTCGGTGGAAGAGTTCTCCGTGTACTTTTAGATTATTGATTGAAAAAAGAACCTGGAGATTTAAATTGTGCTTCTCTTCCACAGTAGCTTATGTTGAAAAATCAGTCAGTCCCGAGGAGACGAGCCTTGAAACCAAACTGGAACCGGAGCCCGTTTTCATCGACGAGGTAATAATTGCACCACTGGCGAAGCATTTAGTTGAAAAAGAGCAACATCATCATCATGCCCCAACCACTGTCCAATACGCTGTGATTAATAACGTAGAAATAGAGCCTGTTTTAAAATGCCTTTGCTCTACAATGGAAAGTTAAGTTATGTCATTTGTTGTTGAGGAGCAAAGCCAAACTGTTAAACTCAGAATAATCGACTGGGTTAACCAAAGTTAAACCAAATGAAAATTGTGGCTGGTGTTCATGAAACACTTTCGGAATTTCATGGTTTAAAAGCATTTGGTGACCTGACATGGTCAACAATTGCTGCCGTTATTTTGGCTCTGGCTGCAATGTGTTCCAGTGAAGTAACCCTTTAAGAAAGACACTCTTTTTAGATGCAGCCCCTTATGTTGAGTGTATTTCTTTGGTGTTCAATTTTCCACTGCCACCGATCAACTTCCACTTAATGTTACAGTTATACATTATCTCAAGGGGAGCTAAACACATTATCTCCAGTATGTGAATGAGACGTTCAGTGAATTCCGCTTTCTTTCTTGACATCATTCCAGCTCTTACATTTTCTACTTACCTCAATGCAAATACATATAGTATACACAATAACTTATAGTAAGCTGATGTGGATTTGTCTTGGTTTTTGTGTCTTTGCAGGGGAAGATGGATAGAACGCTGGCAATGCTGCAGAATGCAGATCCTGCAGTTCTGGACCCCGACTCACCAGAGCTGATCCAGCTGGAAGGTATAAACCATAATGCTGGTGTAAATTTAGCCAATCCGCCTACAGGAGATCCAAGCTGCGACACAGTTTCCTGACTCTGTTCTCCTCTCCAACTGCGTTTGACTGAACAGGTGCCTGTGAGCAGATGAACCCGCTGATCGATGAGAAGCTGGAGGAGATTGACAGGTGAAGTGTTGTGGATGTGCAATTCCATTTATCACAGCCGAGCAACGGGGCCCAGCTGTGCGTGTGTGGCGGTCTAACATCCGTCGGAATTGGACAAACACCCCTAAAACACTTCTCTCCATTTTGCAGAAAACACTCTGAAATGTCGGAGTTGAACGTGAAAGTCCTGGAGGCTCTCGAGCTGTACAACAAGCTGATGAACGAGGCGCCGTTCTACTCGACCTACTCGAAGGTGCAGCCGCAGTACGGGCCGGCGAACTCGGCTGTAGCCATGCAGGTCAGGAACATGCATGGATTATTAATCTGTTGAAAAGCTATCGAACGGTTGTTCTTGCGTTGTGAAACTCTCCAATCACGTGAGACAAAGGGTTTCCTCGGTAACGTGGCGTGGGATCATAAGGGACCTGCATGAACTAGGGAATCAATAAATCAAAACTGACTCGAATGCTGTAAAGTAGCAAGGACAATATATCTAGCTGGATGGCAGGTGTGATAGGATTGCCACCAAAATTATTTGCAACCAATTTATGTTTGCGATTACACGTTCTCGCCACATAATCAAAAAAGGTTCAATAAATTCTAGTCCTCTTGTGTAACTTCGAATAATGCAAATTAATACAGTTGCCAGTGGTCGGCGGCCGTCCTGTTTGTCCCCTGTGAAGCGTGATGAGTCAATAACAGGCAGCGCCAAGGCATGCATAATAACCTTCACCAAGGAGCTTTGAATGTGTGTGTGTTTTGTGTGTGTGTGTGTCAGCAGGATTATGCACACTGCCATGAAATATAAAGGTGGATTCAACATTGGCAGAACCTATTCCATTTTGGGGCAGATTGGTTTAATACTAGGAAACACTTTCTTGCTTCCTTTTATCCTTTTCTTCAGTTTCCTCACTGGTGGTCCCTGCTCCGCACAATGCCCCTCTAGTTGAAGGTTGATTGACAGTTCAATTCTAAAGGCTGGAGTTCTCTGCCAGGAGGGTGACACACCGAGTTAATTAGCAGCGCGCTCGCTGACCCTCATACCTGATTTCCTTTCTATGCCTCAACTTCAAATCCTCCTACATTCCCACTCCTAGTTTTGTCCGGTGGCTTTTGGTTCCCTCGTTACGTCTCCTTTTCTTTTATCCTCTTTGCATCTCAATATTTTTTTCTCCCTCTTGACCTTCTTGGATAATTGGACACCAAATGACTATACTTTTTGTCTATTGATTCTATTGATCTCATGGTGTGACAGGATGACTCCAGCAAAAAAAAATCTGTGTTGGTGCACTGTTGTTGTTTTTTTTCCCCCCTCACATCCAGGTCCCATGTGTGTTGTATCGGACCATGCGGTTGATTTGTGTGTTTCTTACTCATCCCAGATAGGTTGACACACTCAGCCCCTCAGAGAGTTGAAGGCTGCCGGGGATTTCTTGGCACCGCCTGTTTTCTCAGTCGTGATTGATGTCCGTGTCCGTCCGCGGGGATTTAGAAAAATGTCCCTTTCATTGTGCAGGACCACAGCAGAGAGCTGGCCTGATTTTTATTTGCCCTTCATCGCTATTTTTTTCCCCCCCGTGTAAATCTCACCGCCAGTTTTCACTTGCACCTGCACCTTTTTACAAGAAAAAAAAAAAGAAAAAAGGCAACCCTGATATTTCGGGGATTTTTTTGTTTCTACAGAAGCTACTGTACGTATTTGTAGCTTGTGCTCTTTTGAAAGAGGCTCTCGCTGTTGTGTTTCATAATGTTTTGTCGACACCATTTTTGAAATGTGTGTTGGCAGTGCACCATCGTCTGGAGCCTGGCTATTTTTGTATTTTCTCCACACAGACGAGCATTGAGCAAATGTTAGTTTGTTGCATTGGACCTCATTCGTTTATTGATGAAATCCCGAGACGTGGGAGTGCACAATGGTTGGATTTTAAGTTGATATAAATTTAATACATATGAATGTAATATAAATTCGGCAGACTGGAGCTTGTTTTAGTTCATTATAAGCTGTGAGTTTGGTTTGCTGACATTTTTAAATGGGATAAAGAAATCCTCTCAAGGAACAATCTTCCACTGTGTTTGATTAGTGAGAACTATGAAAACACTCCGTGCTGTTTGTTAAGATGTGCAGAGAACACAAACTGGCAACATTTATTTTTTCTTATTCTTTTGGCCTGTCTTCAAATGTATCACAAAATTAGCATAAATTCCCGCCAGCATCTTTAATCACTTTAACTGGTGGAAGCGACATTAAGTGTCACATTAAAATGAGAGGCTGCTGTCACAGTGTTTTTGTGCCGTGCTGTCGAGAGATGACAGGGGGAAAAAGCGAAGAGAAGGGAGAACTCAAACCTGAATTGTTGTGGATCATTATATTGGTGTCACTGCCCAAATCTGTTTTGTTTTTTTTGTTTTTATCCTGCTTTTGATATTATTCGGCGCTTATTTGAAGCTGGCATTGTCTCTTTCCGGTTCTCTCAGGGCTACCTTGGACCACCCGGCGCTCCTTACATGACCCAGGTCGCCCCCGCGCAGCCCTACCTGCCCAGCGACCAGCCTGGACCGCTGCATTCGATGCCTCCGGTCTCCATGCCTCCCAACAGCCAGGCTCCGCAGCCCCCCTACATGAGGTAAGAAGGCAGCCTCAATATTGGGCATTTTTAGATAGATTTTAGATTCGACTAGTATTACATCACCCTATTATCTGCAAAAGCACTCCCAGATCTGTGTTGGATTTTTTTTGAGGGGGGGGGGGGTTTCATTCTTGACTGCAACCGTAATATTAGAAAAACCCGGTTGTGCCATGTAAACACCAAAATAAAATATTGAATAATTGAATAACCAGAATATGCTCATATTAAGGTTTTTAAAAACCCAAATATTACCCCTAGGTTACTCCTTTTCTAATATGCCGTTGCGGATATCAAGAATTTGTTCTCTGTGCGTGTTCTATTCGCAAGGAATCTTGGTCTTTTGAGTACAGGAACTAACACCTCGCCACACTGTCGGAGTGAGGAGGAAACTAATCACTTCTTCAGTGTGATGAACGACGCAAACATCATGGCATTTGATAGAAAGTACTGGGACAGGGAGACAGCGACAGCTTTTTTTTTTGTTTGTCCGCTAGTCTAATCAGACCTCTGTCGTTTCCGTTTATCTGAAACGTGAACCGCTGCCCCACATATAAATGGGGCAACACCATGTTGACTCGTTGAGATTGAGGTCATTAGATCTGTTTGCAGTCGACACAAAAAAGATCTCTTATTTTCTCCACAGCAGCGGCATCAACACTCAGTACATGAACCAGGCAGGCGGGGCGCCGTACCCACCCCAGGCGGGCGTGGCCATGGACATGTCAGCCTATCACAACTCCGTGCAGCACGTGTCCTACCCCGTGGCCGGCCCCCCTCACCAGGCGCCCCAGCAGCAGCAGCCGCCGCAGCAGCAGGCAGTGTATTATCAGCAGCCCCTCCTGTAGAACTCAGACTGACAGCCCACCTAAGATGAATACGTTCTTTAGATGTTTCCGTTTCCCGTCGGTGTGTTCATTTGGCTTACCCCAAGTGTGTGTGGTAATTGCTTTAGGATATTTCAGTTCTTGTGCCTGACGAGCTGAATTGAACACACCCCACCTTCCTCCCCCGTCCCTCCTCCCTCCTCTCTCCCTCCCCAAAGGCAGGTTGAAATTACTGATGTAATGCAGGTGTATGTATGTGTGTGTGTGAGGTACATCAGTCAGGACTCTGCCCATGTCCTCCATGGTATGAGAGGTGAAACATGGGGGCGTTCGCTCTTTTTTTTTTGGTTCTTTTTTTTTTTCTTTTCCTAATTTCATCGTCTTGGCTGGCCGTAAAAGCAGTACCAAGCGCTACCTGTCAACGCAGAAGGAGAGTCGGGATCGCCCACTGGCAGAGGACCGCATAATCGTTGCCTAATTCAAAGCAAATTAGCAATCCATTACAATCCATATTTCAACACCGAGCTCGTCAGCAGTTGTTTTCTGACTTCTTCAGATCGGAAAAATCCTGTGTTATTCCCAAGAGGGAGCAGAGGGCGGAGCCATGGCCACATATAAGGTGGATACGTTTGAGGGAAAGAATGCTTCATTGTTATGCAAGTGCAGCGCCACGTCGAGTAGCCAAAGCAGTCAAGAAGTCAACCAGTGTGGATCCGCTGTATTAAAACACTTAAAATGCAACAAGGTCACGGTCTTGGTCATGAAATGTGATTCTTTACACTAATAGCAGAATAGCTATGTAATGTAGCTATGATGTGCTTGCATGCATGTAATATAGCTATAATGCGTGTTGCCATTGGTGCAAAACTTCTATGATTTAAACAGACCGCTCAAATGCATTTATCAAATGAATAGCATCGAACAAGAGGAGAACAATGTAGCGAGGACCAGATTAACGCAGCTAGCTCGTGTCGTACGCAAACAGCATTTTCAAACGTCTCCACCTTAACTCAGACCTGGCCAATTGTATTTATCTAGAGTTTTGTATTTGCTATTTGCTTTTTTTTTTTTAAAGCCAGAATGTTTTTAGGTCTGTAGGTGAATAGATCTGAAGGAGGGTCCAGTTGATTCTGACCATGTCTTTTATCACCGAATGATTGTAACACTTTTGGATCGATCTTAGAGCTCGTGTCTCATGCGAAGCCAGCACTCCGTGGGCGTGTGCTCGCTTCAAGGACAGAACGTATCGCTGTCGTAAAAAAGATGGGAGTTTTCTTCCTCACCAGCATCCATCACTTGTGCTGATTTGTGGACAGAAGGACTAATTATATTTTCCGATAGCTCGCATGTATGTTAAGTTTGTGTAAATGTTCAGAAATTACTTGTCCTCCATAAACTCACTGCCTTGTAATGCATTCTGTGGTTGCATTTGAGATATTTAAGAAGGTTTGTTTTCTTTGTGTATGTGTGCAGAGGATATCTTTACATGTGTGTTAGAGGGCTACTCATAAATCAGTTCGACATTGTGAAGTGGTTAATCAGTTTTAGGGTAATCTGATAAATAGTTTGTTTCACGTTTTGATGACTTTATTAATCTGTTGAAATGCTGCATCTGTTCTCAACATTGTCTTTTTCGGGGGCTTCCTCCTTTCACTGGAAACATAGGTTTCCACATTTTATGCAAATGCACGATACTGATATGTTTCATATCTCCACATTTAAATTTCAAAAACATACTGATGACATTGCCTGTACTTTGATTTATATATATTGGGACATTATATGTGTATAATTTCCAGTGTCTTGAGAATGTCAAATTGTTGTTCAGATTTTGCTTGTCTTTTTATTGTCCAGGCAAAAGGTAATGAGAACACACTGTTGAAAAGGTTCAGAAAGCAGCCGTGCATTCGGGAAAAAAACAGCAACAAAAAAGATCGTGTTTCATGATGTTTCAGACCTGCTTTTGTGTTTTCCACCTCGAGGTTGAAAATTAAGAGCAGCTTTCCTATAATGGTCTTTTGCTTCATCGTATTTTCTGTTCAGATCTGTCTATATCGCCTCTACTTGCCTCATCCTAAAGGCAGTGTATATTAAATGTAAAGTTCTTGGTTTTGAGACTGCACCTTAGCTTTGTAAACATTGCTTTACCACTGGATGCCTTGTTTTTTCTGTAGAAATCAAAGAATGACAGACACAATTTTTGGAGAGTAACTTCTGCCTCAGAATCTGCTGGTAATGTATAATTCTGTATATTTAAAATATTCCAGAAAAAAGTCCTTTATCCAGGATTTTAAAGACTGCTTTTGTAATAGGGCAAACTTAAAACATGTTCTTTGAAATAAAAAAGAAACTAGTGTTAAAAGTGGTCTGCTTTTCCCTTAATTTCTTGTGGAGAACATCCCTAAATGTGAGAGGAACATGGTCAAAGATAGTAACCATTCACCTAATTAGCCCCACTCATCATCACCAGCTGCACACCCCGAACCAGCCAGATATGATCATTACCCAGACTGCATGATTTATTCATTGAACCTTTTTATAGTTTCTGGTCTTTACAGTCCATGCTGCAGCGGGGAGCCTGTAAATGTCCAGACACCACAGGTGGTTCTGCAGGATTGCTCAATGCATGTCTGTGGTGCTTTCAACGGTGGGATTGACTGTAAACAGCACAGCCTTTAGCTGTCTGGTGAGGAGGAGTGATTTATCATCTGGTCTTTGTGTGAAAATGCTGACATTTTCAGATCAAATTGGCTGGATTTATTTGAAAGTAAAATGGATGGAATATGCAAGATTTAACTTGAGCTTTTCCTTGAAAATCGATGTGATCAATAAGTGATAGTGAGGTATAAATACATCCGCTACCTATATTTATGAGTGTAATTTCATTTTGTTTCTGATCACACATATTTAAAAAAAAATATTGAATTCACTGTCGGTCCCGAAATTGAAGGCTGAAACATTTTCTGAAAATCCCACATTTACATTGCAGTGCTGTGTTATGATTAAGATACTATTTTTGCATTTAAATCTTATTCACATTTCAGAAACTGACAGTTATGTCACGTTAGAGACACTGATATATAAATCTCATTATGAAATCTCTATACTGTATATCACAATGACTGATATTTTTATTTTTATTTATTTTTATTTTCATTTTTTCAAGATTCTACGAGTAGGATGCAGAGCTGAGAACT
>CAESWR010002526.1:320646-330785 GCA_903171835.1 Mullus surmuletus | reverse complement strand
CTCCAGTATCTGGTTATTTCATTTGTAAAGAGGTAAAGAGCCAGTTATTTGTATCAAGGACAGACTCTCATGGCCCTCAATGAATCATTAGCCGAGGCGCCTGGAACCCCCGGACTAAGGCATTAATCCCTAACGTCCAGCCTGAAAGACTCACTGCAATTTATCCTGCATCACACATTTATTTTCATTAAATTATTGATATGCAATCATAGAATTATTCCCCGGAAACAATAAAGCATGGGCTTTCGAACACATCCGTCACCATCTGGTAACAAACAAGTCTTTTGAAAGTACTAAACGGTGCGTGTGTACACTGATAATGTAGATTATTTCTCTGAGGGAATGGCTTGAAACAGTAAGCTCGCTGGAGTAATCTGAAGACGTGTATGTAATTTGCCCCGTGTCGACAAGGCGACAGAACACGTTCAGACAAGCACGACTGCTGTTTACCATGTTGCAACGATCATACATAGCTTATCAAGACACGTCTCTTTCATTGTGGCGCGTAAACGGCTGATTGCGACGTAGGGAGGCAATCATGCAAAACATCTGCTCTGCTGCGAGACTGGCTGAGGATGGTAATTGGATGAGATGGCTGTGGAAAAAGACGGCACTATCGCGGGAGGAGAAATTGATGAACAGGGCAGAATCCAAAGTAATACATCATACCTTAGTCCTGATGTCAGGCAACGCTTTTGTAAGCATAAATCCTACTCCCATGAGCTTTGGTCCATTGTGTGTGTGTGTGTGTATGTGTGTGTGTTTATGCGTGTGTGCATGTGCGATTTTCCTGCACTTGCACAACATAAGGTTTCTTTTTGAGCTGCTTCGACATGTTCTGAAATTTTGAAACCCTCAGTGCGCAGCATTGAATGAAAAAAACAAACAAACACAACAAAGCAGTTGGGTATAGTTCTGCAGTACATTTAGAAAGCTTCCAAATTTATTAGAAAGATATTAAGATATTTATTATCATTATCATTATAGCCTTTTCTTAATAAGGTATACCCTATTAAGATATATTATCTCTTTTGCAAGAGCGATCTGGACAATATTGTCATTATCAGGTGTCCATCAAAAAATGCTAAATAAGAGAACATGTTGTTTGACTTTTTTTCACTTAGAGTTGTTGGCTGTAATCCGTCCGATGGCCATCCATATATTTAAAAACATAACCATGTTTTTTTGTATTGCAACATTCTAGTAGTAATGTTTTGTAGCAGCAACAGCCTTACTTTTGTAAAACACAAGAATTCACCAACTTATCCAATATGTTGCCGTAAGAAAACGCCCCAAAACAAAATGTGATTAAGTTGTCCCACAAGCAGTGGCAGTCCCAAAAAGTCTGAAAAGCTGAGCAGCTGATCTGTACACCAAAAACACAAAGCTTCCCTTCTTTTTACATTCAGATAAATATAAGTGGCCTCAACTTTTTGCTTCCAAAAATATCAATACCAAAAAAGGTCGGCCAGCACAAACACAGTTATTATTATATCATAGCGTCCTTTTTCTGAGCAAATTAATCAGTATAACTATAGAAACACGTATCTCAATTTCAAATATTATTTCCTCAATTTGTTTGTTTCCGTTCCTTTGACGGTGAATTGTGTTGTGTCGGACGTTTGCCGTTTTTTATTGTGCTTTGCGGTGAGAGATGAAACACTTTGACTATATGACATGAAAAGACGAGGAGTTCATAAAAATTCATGAGCCCATTCATGTAGTATGTCATGGGGCATGTCATGCCCGTTGCACCGCAACATGTGCTGCTTTACATCACGCTGCAGGCTTTGATATCACAGTCACTCCGCATGTTCTGTAACCTTAATGCACTTGTTGTTAGCAGACAAATCATGCCTATGGACAGGATGCAGAGCGACAGCTAGAAGAAAAGCGAGGCTCACTGCATTACTTTTGTGCCTGTAGTGCCTCTTTATGAGGGACTGTAAAAAATAATCTATTCGCTGCATGTTTCAAATAAGTGAGAACAAAAAATCTGGTAATCAGGTGAATAAAAAGCATGTGACTGTGGACAGGTGCAGCTTATGGACAACATGGGCAAAAGATATATTGATGTCAATGACAGCAGCTCTTATCATTCACTCCCTCCCTGTATTCAATACTGGTGACAAGGGGAATAACTGCGCACTGACCCAGGAAAGGCGGGTGTGTACTGCAACCTGCAGGCCACTACGCACAGTACATTAACTTTCTGTCCACTAGAAAGCAATGACGACCTCTAAATAGTTTGTCTGCCCCAGAGAGTCAGTGTTCTGTGCTCGAAGACAGTTTGGTCATTGCCTATGGGGAAGGGCATCCAGTCCATATGCTAATATGGTTATTCTTCACTGTGTAACACAGGAAGTAGAGTAGTTGTGTGACAAATGAGAGTAAACTGGGCCTGGAGTGAAGGAGTGAGAGCTGCTACCATGAGATGGTTGTCGTCTACCTTTACTTTATTCAACTTGTAGTGTTTTTTCTCTCTCGCAGTGACAGACTCGCAGGAATGTTCTGATTATGCTCACACAGTTACATACATTCAAAGCTGGAGGCCGTCCAGCATGACCACAGTGTGACCTGCTGGCAGCTGAGCAGCAACAAGCCTGCCCCTCATTCTGGATGCACTGCCACCATGAATTATATATAAATGTATGTAATCATATACACATATAACATAATTATCTGTTTGAGGTGAAAAACATGAAGAAAAAAAAAAACAAATACAAAAAAACCAAAACTAAAACGCATTTTTGTAATGAAACAGATTGACTGACTGAAGGACTTGAAATCAGCGTGAAATATAGAATCCTACAGTGTTCCTACAAAAGTGTACTCACTCTACTCAATTATCTACCCATTTACACGTACACTGATGGATTACACCGTCCCACTCATGGCAGCAAGAACTTTCTTTTGTGGATTATGTATCACTTTTTAGTTGTCTGCTCTTGTCTGGATTAAATGGGCAATGAACAATATTAACAATCAAATAAGAGCATACATCTTGAATAAATGCAAACAAATGATGACGCCTTGCCAGAACAAAAAACTGAATGAACTGCGCTAACTATGAAAATAGAGCCCAATGTGTTTAGGCTGCATTCACTACACGTCTGACTCCTCCTCCTCACATGATTCAGTTGAAGCCACAGCCCAAGTTACATCTTTAAACATTCCTGCAAATTGTGTCGATGACAATAAAACTGGATTGAAGTGAAACTGATTTACTGGACTATTGTGTAATACCAGTGGGATAGTCTCCTGTCCTATTTTTTTTTTTCCAGTTTTGATAGGAGGGGAAGCCATCACAATTGAATGGGTCAAATTCTCTGCCATGTGTGGTGGTAAGCAGCCCATTGATGTGACAGTGATCCAAGGTCAGAAGTTGTTTAGGTTTCCTCCTTCCTGGAGAAAGACAGCTTTGATAGTGTATTCTCAAAAGGGAAGTGGATGTGCTGCCAGTCACTTTGGAATGGCCCGACAAACAAACCCTGCCCTGAAGAATGCGATTGTGAAGGAGTCCTGCAGGACTTGTTTGTTTGGGCAGTGTCCTTGTGATGGCTTGAACAGCGATCCTGCAGTGTTCAACACACAACTTTCAATCACCGTCTCAACAGTGTGCTTTATTCCCCAGCCCAGGGGGCAGCGCTCCTGCACTATAGTGCCATAGCTCAAACTGCACACCATAATTGATAAATGATTTGCCACATGTGTGTGCAGCTGCTCCACTGTGCAGGATACGTGCTACCAAACCCACTATTACACGCTGCATCTGTGACAAATTGGACCTGAATCCATATCTCCCACATGAGAGCACAAGCAGCTACAGTGGTGGTCAGCCAGAGAGGTGAAGCCCTTGGAGCCAAGATGGCGGGACGGCACGTGAATCATCAGCACTTTTTAAAAATGATATTACTACACACAGGATTTTTGCACAGGTCTGTTAGCTTGGATGCCAATCCTGAGGCTCTACTCAGTTCATTCCCCTCTCAGGAGCAGGTCATAAATTCACCTTGGCACTTGGCACGACAGCCAGCCAGTAAGTTCACAATAGTTTCAACAAAAAACTTGTTTCACCTCTGACAAAATGTGTGTAATACAGAATATGGGTGGTCAGCATCCAAAGTAATTATTTTTTGCGGGGCGGAATGTGTACTTGAGTACATTAGTAGTACACAATGTACCATATGTGTGCCTTATTTTATTTTTGGTGTGGTGATGTAGAAGTAGTAGAAAGAAGAACATTTTTGTTTTGGTCTATCATGTTTAATTTGAATCCCCTTTTCCTCTGGATTTAATGTGTGTGGACAGGGACTTCAGATCAGTAATTAGAAATAGGATGTTGTTGCTTGTGTTGGAGCCTTTTTGAAAACGTATTGATACCTGTTCCTTGCGTTGACTTTCAGTCAAGTAGACTATCAGAGCGTCCCTCTTCAGTGAAGCCCACACTTCACTCAATGCTGGCCGGTTGTTTCTTGTGTGGCGAGACCCCCCCCCCGACTTGTAACTAATGCGGAGGAGGTGTGAGGGAGTGGGTTAAGAGTTCAAATGGAGACGGCTGAATTGATAGTGATGCTTTGAGACCGATCTTTAGCCTGAAGCAGATGATTGGAGCAGTCAACTTACTCATTCAGTCCCAGAAGAACATAAACAAACACAAAATTATATCTGTGTGTCAAAAAAACGTTTTGGGTTTATGTGGTGTCAATTGCTTATAGTGTCAGCATCTGTAATAATGCACGTGGCTTGCAATGAATTTATCTTTGTTTAAATATTTAGATTGTAATAAACAAAATTGCTGCATTGTGTGAGGATGGGTAGTCTTTGACTGACTAGAAACATTTACAAGCTAACTGAAATTTCTTAAAGCTGAGTTGGATACTACTTTTTGAGTGCTTATGGGGAAAAATGCCGGACAGGTGGTTTATCAGAGTCAAATCTAGCTATGACTTTAGGTGTTTTCAATTTTCCATTTACGTTGCCTTCATGTCCAAATTTAATGCCAGCATGACAGGAAGGCTCTAGAAGGCGCTCCATGGTGGACCAGGTTGGGCGCCAAAGATCCAACATATAGGTAGTATCATATGTTTGGGTATGTGAATGATGAGATGGTGGCACTGAGGGGGTTGACATCTTCAAACTCACTGCAAGATTGCACAGTTTCACACTGTCACTCAAATGACTAATAATACATTATAGAAAAACTGAGAATAAGGTGCATGCTCAGCAGCATGAGTCCAGTGCTCTGATCGTCGCTCTGTATGGTGCTCACAGTCAGTCAAGGCCGGTAGTGGAGCTCCGCTGATGCAAAAAAGATGGTGCCAGGATGTTTTCAGGAGGCCACGGAGTCTGGAAGGCCTGACTCACCATGAATATTCTGATTCCTCAGCCACATCAAGTGAGTGATGAAATAGTCATCCACGTTTAAATATATACATCCCAGATGGCGTCAAATACACAAAGGCAACTGTGGAGCAGATCTGCGTCAGAGTCATCAGGTTCCTATTATTAGTTTTCATTAGTTTTGTGCCATCGGGCGCACGGCGCACTCCGGAGATGCCGCATCGGCTGCCGCGCACGCTTCAATCACCTCATCTGACATTTCTTTCGTGGCCAGCGCTCACATCAAGTGCTTTCATCAGCTTCCATGTCCCCGAGCTTCCTCCATTCCATCTCTGACAGTGTGATGTGATTCTTAGCAACTGCCTTGTTTTATTTGTGGTAGTGGATGCACGAAGAGTAGTAGCTCCCTAAATCTTCCTCTCCCTTTATTTGTGTTGGGGTTCTCCAAAGGAACAAAGGGGACTCCAGAGTCATTATGTTGCAGGTGGTGGGATATCTTGTTAGCATTAAACTTTCGATACACGTGCTTCCTTTTCTAATCAAGGTTTAATGTCCTTTTGGCTTATGTTCAAACAATTCCTCATATTAATTTGTTTGTATGCATCTATTTGACTATGCCCACCTTCTCACCTGCATCTCTTTGTCTCTTTTCCTTTGTGAGTCACCGGTCAGTTGGCTTATGCAAATTCTGTCGTGTTGATTTACCAAAGACTTGTGGGAGGGGTTGATCTTGTGAAAGACCCTTTTCGTTGGGCAGCTATATCATCTAAATCTCCACAATTAATCGTCAGAATATTGAAGTGTTGCTTTGAAATAAGAGAGAATCTTAATCTTTTTCTGAAAGAAATAAAGATCAGATTATCATTTTCAGGAGATGTCATTCAAATTTCGTTTGGAGTGAGGCATCAGTGACGGAGACTTCTCCCAGCAGCCAAGTGTCATGTCTGTGCTCAGTGTTTCTAATTTTACTTAAAAGTAAAAAAAAAAAAAAAGAAATAAAATCGGAATCTTTCCCCCTAGCTGGTTTGTCATCTTTAATTTGTCAGTCTTTGATCCTGGATGAAGAGCTGAAGAATCAGTATAGCACCCTGTTAAAAACACAGACACACACAGACACACACACATACACACACAAACACACACACCTCCCACTTATTCATTTCTCTGTGTCTGAAGGAACATCTTATTATATGATGCATCTCTCAGCACAGCTTTGCATTTAAATGTGTTCGGGCAATATGAAATGGAAGCTAAGTGTTTTATTAGTCCATTATTCCTTTGGATATTGGGTCTGATCCCTATCATATGTGAGGGATTTGTCACGCTAAGGGTTGTCGGACCACCACTAGCATGCGTTATTTACATCAAAATTCTGTTCCGTCATCTTCCAGGGCTCAGCTGATTCCTACACAAGTCGACCATCCGACTCGGATGTATCCCTGGAGGAGGAGAAAGAGGGCGGGAGGCAGGAGCGGGAGCAGCAGGCCACAGTTCAGCTCGAGAGGGCTAAGGTCAGCTTCAATAGATTCACTGGTTATTCGATTGAGGACAGTTGGGACAAGAGAACTCTGTAATTGCTACAACTTGGTTATCTTGAGCATGGAGTGTACCGTATGTGAAGTTGAGTATCTAGCAGGTGCCAGACAGTTTTAATTAGATAAAGATTAAAGAATGTCTCACAGATTGAGGATTGTTCTTCCACTACAACAACACAGACTAAATCTGTGGCTTTTGCTGTGAGGACCAATGTCAGCTACTGCGGCGCGCTGGACGAAGATGTCCCTGTGGCCGGGACAGCCGTCTCCTTTGATGCCAAAGACTTTCTTCACATCAAAGAGGTACATTTTAAGCGCAGCACAGTGATTCTAAATGACTGAGTTCACCAGGTATCGTCCCTGAATGCGTTTGAATGTGTACAACACCAATTAGTGGCCAACTCCACATGTTTAATGGTACATTTGAATGGAAATAAAGTAACAGTGGTGGGAAAAAATATTCAGGATTACAGTCCGTTCATGTTTTGAAAAAAAATCTCTATAATGTGCAGAAGTACAACAATGACTGGTGGATCGGCCGTCTGGTGAAGGAGGGCTGTGACATTGGCTTCATCCCAAGCCCTTTGAAGCTGGAAAATATCCGACTCCAGCAGGAACAGAAGAGGGGACGCTTCCACGGGTGAGCAAAGGCGCGGGAGTCGGAGGCGTCAGCAGCGGGAGATACATGAATGAAAAGGGATGAAGAGAGTTGGATGGCTTCACGTGTTGAGGAAAGAGCCACTTTAGGGACGAGTGGGTCCCGGCAGTCGGGCTGGCAGATAGTGGAGACGTTTGGTGGAGTGGAGCCAATCTGTGTTGTGTTGCGCCAACTTCTCAGAGGTGCGCCTGGACCACGGCCGCCGCAGAATTTTCCATCAGATGGGTTGAGGTCAAGTGGGGAATCGAGTGCCATCAATCCGCAGAGGACAAAAATTACTTAATATTTTATTTTCATGAGTATTTATATTGATTCATATTTACGTTTTGCCATGTAGTCACTGAATACATAAACGTCATGCAGTTTTCGGGCTTTGTCTTTGAATTATTTTTTTATATCAATTCATTGAGATATCTTTAAGATTAAAACTATCCTCTTGCAAGTCCTTATGAATGTAATTTGGAAGTATAATACGCTTTTCTCTCTCTACTCTCTGTCATCGATACAGCAGCAAGTCCAGTGGGAATTCGTCCTCAAGTCTGGGAGAAATGGTGTCAGGCACATTCAAGCCAAACCCCAATTCTGCAGGTTGCCCCCCCCCCCCCACACACACACACACACGCGCACATCCACACGCACACAAGTACACACGTGCACACACACACAAACGATAATCAGACTCTGATGTATGTCTTTATACCCGTCAGCTATGTGTCTCTTTTTTTAATGTATTTTTTCATTTGAATGTGGAACAGTTTATACCAACCCACCTGCAGTATGAGTCTTTGTTACACCTGACACATTCACAAACAATTCATCCCAATGTGTATTTACTCATATGATCTTTACTTGCTTTTTTCAGGGAAACAGAAGCAGAAAGTGGTGAGTCATGTATTTTTCTGTCAAAGTTATAGTGTGCTGCCCATATTATGTATTACCTGTTAGGAAAATAATATGGGTAATCGATATTAATATTTCTTTGAGAAATGACTTGAAAATGTACTTGCATTGTTAAAGTAAGGCAATCTTTAAAAAATGTTGGGTCCAACTTTCGTTAAAATACCTCTAGTTACTATCACAAATAGAATTTCAATCCACAGTATGTTAACATAATTTTCTGATTGTTTGAATAATCAGTGTTATTTAATGATTTACTTAAACCATCAATTCAATTTAGATAATGCAATATTTTTTTCTTTTGTTTCATCAGATCATATATTCAGTTAGTCTGCATCTGATTCACGTTTAGCTTTACGTCAGAGTAGATTTGACAAGAGATATGAGATGATGATGATGAGGCCTCCATTGTGTTAACTTGTTAGCTTTACATAATTTGTTCACTGATCTGAGTTTGCCTAACTTTTGCCTTCCACAAATTTTATAAAAACTTGATCTTAAACCTGGTCTTCTTTCCACCAGGCTGAGCATGTTCCTCCATATGATGTGGTTCCCTCCATGAGGCCAGTCGTCCTGGTGGGACCTTCTCTAAAAGGTTACGAGGTAGGACGAGTGGCTGCTTCTCGAGCCATCTGACTCTTCTGACTCTCTCCAACACAATTGAAACCTCTTCTTTTTGTTAAAGCCTGTTTAATTTCATGACAGATTCGCAGGAAACGGAAAAGATAGTAATAACAGGTTCCATATTTAGCAACATTTTCTTTGGGCGAGAATGGAACTATGATGGGCCAAACTGACTTCTTCACATGTCGCCATCTCCTCGTATTCCCTCCTCCAAAGTTTGACATCATAAACATGTGGCAAGACATGAGAATTTCAATTCCTCATTGATAATTAATTACCATAGGAACCAAAAGGAAAACAATAGAATAGGCCAGTGGAGGTGGTGAGAGCCAAAGTCAGTTGTCATGGAATCACAGTCCTCGCCTTCCATTCTGGTGTTGCCGTGGTAACAACCTTCTGGATAAACTGTATCACTGAAAAAAAGTGGAGCATGGTTTGAAATTAGAAACAGAGAATAATGTGCAATAAAGGTCTTCCAATGAAATGAGTGACTAAATGGTGTGTTTGCACAAGTAACTAAGACCTGATAATTTCCAATAAACCCCAACAAGGTGTCTGGCATCAAACAGTGCGAAGGTTACATAACATAAGCACAGACAACTTTTAGTTGATAAGATATCCAATATATTCAAATCCGCCTTAAATCCACCTCAAAATCATAGACATTCAGTTTAGTGTTGATCACACATAGGGTACAGATTTCTACCTGATTCATTTGTGAAGTGTTTTTGTTCTTGCTAAATGTAGCTTTTCTTTTAACGGAAGATAATTTTACATTAATGTAAACTGATGGGCAAGATGCTGTGCTTATGCCCAGAATTTCTTGCGCACAAACATGAGAGTTCTAGTCTTGTAGTTCTGTGGATCTAATATTAAATAATTATACCATAGATAGAAGAAGAATCAATTTAAATGTGTTTTCATTTGCAATGGATATTTCATTTCTGAAACATAGTGGTTATAAGTACAATGGAATGTTAAGCAATATCTCAAAGTGAGGCATTTTCCATCTCAACTGAAATATATTTGGATCATGAAGCTGTGACACTTGTTAATAGTGCTGTTTTTCATTATTCAGCTTT
>CAESWR010002526.1:290386-315081 GCA_903171835.1 Mullus surmuletus | reverse complement strand
ATGTTGTTTCACTTTTAATGACTTTTGCTACAACTGCTTGACTGATTTTGATGAAACTAGCCTGAGGATGGAAGCATGAGCCAATTCAAATTTGGGGTAAACAAACATGTTCAAAATCAAAACTATAGTTTAATAGATCTTGTCAAGTTATTTTAATCATCACTTAATGACAAGAATGTAAAATAATACCTCAAACTATGGTTCAGATTGATTTTCTTATGCTTTTTATGAAAAAAAAAATCTTAAAACGGTTCAGGAAATTACTTTGATATCCAGGTTGTCAGATGATTTTGTAGGTCCGCTGTAATACAGTCTAACAGAATACGGGGTAATTTATATAAAAGAAACCTTACACATTAACAAGTTTATTAAGTATGATTAATGGGCATCAATGTTATACCTATAATGGCATTTTTATGTTCTTCACAATAACAAAAGAACATGACTATAAAAATCAAATGTGATAAATAAAGTCAAACCTTGATAAAAATGTAGTAACTGGAAAATAATAACCCCCCGAATTCAATAAAACATAAAAAAAATGATACAATAGTGTAAGGATAATAGAACTGTCAATGCAGTAATGTATCTCCAACACCTCGTGTCAAGTGCGCATGCGCGAGGTTGACAGCTAGCCACTGGTCTGAGCGCAGCGCGCATCACAACAGCCAGCTGATACCTCCAGCTAACCACAGTGGTTTAGCCTTCGCGCTCTGATTTCGGCAGTAAATCCACATTTTCACCAGCAACAGCGGCAGACTTTACTCTAGAATACCTCGTAACATATATGGCGGTTTGTCGAATATGGAAGGTTCACATGAAAACAGTGGCAGCTCTTCGCCTGTGTAGCTAGCTAGCTAGCTAGCTAGCTAAAGTTGCTAGCGCGGCACCGCGTCAACGCCAAAGCTAGCCAAAGTTTACAGGGGGATTCTGAACAAGCTGGCAGCGAACCGCCTCACCAACAGTCATGGGGATACTTTTCACCAAGTTATGGAGGCTTTTTAACCACCAAGGTAAGGATGGGTTTTGTCCCTAACATGGTGTGGGGGGGGGATGAGAGCAGATCAGGCACGGTGGTCACAACAGGGCCCTGGTGGAGGAGAGGGTTTGTTGTAGTGGTACAAGCCGGGGAAGGGGCTCTCTTTGGTTCCTAGATAGATTGCTCATTACAAAATGCCTCTTCTCGTCCATTTAATCGCACTTCGTCCATTTAATCGCACTTCATCCATTTAATCGCACTGGTGTTTACGTGCTGAGGCTGAGGTTAAGTAGAAAGCCAATGGATCCCTGGCCAGTGATGTTGAATCATTAAACAGGTGTGTCATTTTGAAACCCCGTGGAATAGGAGAGGAGTGTTGTAGTCAATTGTTGGTGTCACGTCTCCAATGAGAGGAGATGGCTACATAACACTGGGGTCAGCCACATCAGCTGTGCCTGGACCAGTTTGGCTCACTTCTGGGTGTATCGTTCCGTCATCATTCTGTCATAATGATCAGGAATGTAGGTAGCACTCCTTCTGTATCCTCACACATTTGTTTTGGAAGTAGGGTGGCGGACAAAGTGAAAATCTTGTCCGACACAAAGTTGATGGTATCAGCTGTGAACTAGTTTTGCTGAGTTTCCTCACATCTCTTTGTGCCATTGGAGACACAAGAATGAGTCTCTCTCCAATGCATCAGCCAGCACATTGTGAGCTTGGATGCCAAACAGGAAGAATTGTTTCCTGTCTACGGAGCAGAAAAGTGTAGTTTTCATTGAGATTTAAATCGAAAATCAGACATCCGTCATGGCGATCTGCATGTTTTGTATTTGACTGCCTTTTAGAGCAGCTTTCTCAACAGTTTTGTCCCCAGAGTCTTTTAAAGCTTTTAATGTAGTTGCCGGCTCCGACTCCAGCTGCACTTCCATGTCACAGGAAGTCCTCAGATTGTCCCCGGTTGATTACATCAACCCAAGGGGACACTGATGAGCTCACAGTAAGAAGGATACACGATTAGACAATGGACATGTATCAAGACGCACTCTGGAGTGGTTTTTTGTGTTTGTTTGATCACCTACTGAACAAAAAAACCACCATGGTCCAATGTGTTGACTTGAACATTACTCACAGAGACCTAAAACAATGGTTTGATTAAGTACCTACTTAAGTAAAAGATATAATCTTGGGCTATGTGAATGTGAACCCTATTCTTAGATTAGATCAAAATGAATTCACTGATGACTTTGGAAATGGGTGAAATGGTAAAAAACCCATATTCAACACTATTACAAGCGCCATAGAATAAGCGAAGAGAACCGGGTATCAAGGATTTTATTTATTTGTTTAATGTGTAGGTCTTCGCACAAGTTACACATGCAACAAAATCTGTCCATCCGTGTTCCACAAATCATAGGATGTAGAGATGAGTCACCCTGATAAGGATTGCGTCAGAGACCCGACCCGGTCTTTTCCTACATGTTGGACAGGTCATTAGAGCTCTACACCTCGTGTTTTTGAATTGTGGGAAACACCGTGTTTGTGACCGATATTCCGAGATAGTAACCGTTGTTGAGTGGAGTGAGGGCAAGGCGCAGCTAAACTGGCACCCATGTGACCTTTTTTTATTGTCAAGCATTTCACTTGAATCTTGCTCAGTTACACAAGACAAACTTGTGACCTGCAAGCACTGAAGACAGTGTAGTAAACCATCTGCTATGTCTATGGATGCAGTCCTTTACATTGAAAGCCACATTTTAATTTTTTTATTTTTTGCTGAAATAACACAAGTCTGTATCTTCAGGGCTATTCTGTTTTGTTTAGGGTTTAGTAGGGCAAAAGTTGCGTAGATAACACCCACATTTGAATCCTGTGCACTTTTGTTTTGCAGCTGTTTTCACTTCCTCGGCTTTTGTGAGGTTTTTTAGTTTTTCTTCGAGCAGCTGCAGCTTAACTGTATGTGTGAACACGAGCACGCCTCTTTTACTTTCACGGGTAGACAATGCCACAGTGTTTGTGTTCGCTTGCCAGTCCATTACACTCCTAAAAATAAATCTTCCCTTCGCAAAGATTGTAAAATTAGAGTTTTCTGAAGAGGACATTCATTTATTTCAGCTGTCATTCAGGGAAATGTTGAAGAAAGATTTAGAAACATCTCCGTATAACCTAGCACAACTTAACAGAACATAACAACTTAACAGCAACAGATAAATTATCACCGCTCCCGAAGTTAATAAGAATTTAACATAAATTCTTGCGAATGGACAATTTTGTGTTAGTTTAAGTTTGTCTGATGAATTGGCAAGTGAACGGGGTGCTGTTGTGAGAACCTTTAAGCTCGTGTTTCAAACTGATCCAGTTTCAAGGATAATTAAAAGGTATAAAATGCCAGCGTTCAGTCAGTGATATCTGATGAGAAGAAAATCTTAAAAAGGTTTGTCAATCAGCATGTTCTTCTGTTCTCAGATTTTTGTGTTTCCTGTTCATCTGTGTTCTAGGTAATCATTGTGTTTTATTGGATGAGTGAAATCACAGAAATGGCCGTTCTATGGTCTAGTGTTTCGATTGAGGCGCCATCACCTCTGGCCTTCATGGTTTCGAGGTGAACGGCCAAAGCTATTTTTAGCAGAGGGCTTTCTCCAGTTGACAATAGCTTTGTGTCTTCCCATGTTCCAAAAACATATGATATGGTTGAGTGTGAACCCAGCTGGTGCAAACTAAAAGGCCAAAACAACATTTGCAATTGGAAAGATGGGAATAGGTCTATATACATGAAGAAATAATATTAAAAGCCATTTAATTAGTCAAATACAGAATACAGAATATTCTCTGTTATTCAAACCCACGACTATATAGTTTAAATTCTTTAATACTACCAAACTGAATTATGTCAGAGCATCAGATTGTCCAGAAAGCTCTTATCAGCAGGAGACTAAATGCCTGCTTTTTTTGTTCTTATTGTATGTTGTCTTTTACATAGACCAAACAAGATGATTACTCTGATAAGCCATATCTCAAAACCCTCTGTAGGAACATACAGGGAGACTGTTGGCTTGATCTCCAGAGGTTGTTCATTATAATTTTTTTTTCAGTGCCGTCACAAGGTCCAAAAAGTGGAGTCATACTATAAATTTAGAAAAGTGCAACAGCCTATTGATATCTATTTTCTTGTGCTATCTTGTGCCCTTTACCCTTAGTCTGTCCTTTTTGCTCGATAAGATGTGTCGCTGTTGCTCACTGCAGCTATCATGTCATCTTGTTTATCTTATAGTGCCTTTTTGCAACCTATGCCGCTCACTTTTTCAACTGCATAGCACAAACACCACCAACAAAACTCAGCTGTAACCGCAATAGGACTCTGTTCACGGTGCCATGATATATCTCCATGATGGGTGAAGCAGAACAATTCGGTACTGACGGTCGGTGTCGGACACAAGGAGGACGCTTGTTTGTATAGCACAGTGCGGTTTCACATCAAAAAACATCTTTGAGGCAGATTACTTGGCTTAGTTCACATCAGTCACCATGACTTACTTATGTCATTGTTAGTTCAGTGAATTCATTGTGCCTTTATTGCCTTTCAGAGCACAAAGTCATTATTGTGGGCCTGGACAATGCTGGCAAGACCACAATTCTTTACCAGTTGTAAGTAAAAACCTACCAAAGTATTATCTATTATAATATTATATATACTATATATATATAGCATTATAATTGATTTTGTGATTGTGTAATGGAGCAAATTAAGCATTTAAAAAAACAACAACTATTCCTTGTATTTTTCCCTCCCTAGCTCAATGAACGAAGTGGTGCACACCTCGCCTACAATCGGAAGCAACGTGGAGGAGATTGTGGTGAATAACACTCATTTCCTGATGTGGGACATAGGTGGCCAGGAATCCCTAAGGTCATCGTGGAATACATACTACACAAATACAGAGGTATTAAATGTTTTGTTTTTTTACATTGGCTAGCATCCGCAGTGCCGAGTTCATTTGGAGTTCAGGTTTACGTTACAAAATTGTCGCTGGATGTCCATTTACACCTGGATAGACCTGTTTCGGTGCTCACTGTGAAGGAGTTGCTTTCGTAAGCACTGGGCTGTTTCCCCACAATTTATGGGAAGCATCTAAATGGAAATGTGTTGGACTTCTCATGTTAAATTTATTTATAGTACAAAAGAAATGTATGTGAATATTTTTTGCCCATCAGGCTGTTTTCAGAGTTCAACAGTTTATGAAAAAAGAAATGAATGATTGTATTGCATTGTATGCAGTCATTAGTCGCACCCATTTGTTTCTCTGTCTCCTTTCAACAGTTTGTAATTGTGGTGGTTGACAGCACAGACAGAGAAAGGATCTCTGTAACCAAAGAGGAGCTGTACAGAATGCTTGCACACGAAGTGAGTGTCCTGAAAAGTGACAGTGCAGTAGTCACAGATGCAGGTGGTAGGTGGATATGAAGTATCTTAGATCTTAAAACCACTGCTGCAGAAAGGTAATATGAAGTTGAATGTATGGTAACTGCTTTTACATGTTGAAACAAGACTTCTAATGAACATTTTCACATGCAAATCGAAAAGAATAATAACAGCCCAGCACAGTTGAAGAGCATTAGACCCAAATTCTCATTTTAAAGACAGATTGTTATGCATATGGAAATGTTATGCCACTTAATGTAAAATCTAACAGGATGCCATATTTAAACATGAACAATAATCACATTCTCATGCTGTTTATGCAGTGTTTAAAAACAGGAATATAACAGCCCTGCTGTCTAAATACAGTTATTAACACACCAGCTGCTGATAATCATCCGTAATGCAAATTTTTACAGGGACATTCCAATAATTTCTGTAGTGTATCAACTAAAAAAAACTCTGGATGCTGCATTTTTCCACCGAAAACAGCCAGTGAAGGCACAAAGGACACAACAAAACACTGACAACATCTCAGTACTTTGTATTCAATGACTTAACTTATTAGTTGTTTTATTGTGCTATCTTTCATTGTGTTCTTGTATTTGTTTGTTTTACTTATTTATTTCACTGTTTTTAAACTGTAAACTGTAAAGTGTCTTTGAGTTTTAAGAGAAGCGCTCTACAAATAAAATTGCATTATTAACCTTCTACTCTATTTTTTGCCTTGTAGGATTTGAGAAAGGCAGGTCTTTTGATTTTTGCCAACAAACAAGATGTGAAAGGTTGCATGTCTGTGGCCGAGATCTCCCAGAGCCTCCAGCTGACATCGGTAAAAGACCACCAGTGGCACATTCAAGCCTGCTGCGCCCTCACTGGGGAGGGGTGAGAACTGCTTTTGATACTTGCACTAATGTGCTTTATGAGATGAAGACCATCCCATTGAGTGAGCTAAAACTGGTCTTCCGTGGGAAATGTGTATTCCATTAACCTGGGATTCATTGATCCAATTGTGATTCATTAAATCTAAAGAAAAATGAATGAATGAATACAATCTTTTAATGTTCCAACTTGATTTTTTTATCTCTCTCTGCATATCTTTCCCCCTCTCTTCCACTTCCCCAAATACACTCACCTATCCACTTGCAGGTTGTGCCAGGGTCTCGAATGGATGATGTCACGGCTGCGTGTGAGATGATGACCTTTGACTCTGATCGGGAGCGTGCCCTCGCTCTCTTGTTTTGCTCTGCCTTCAGAAAATGAGCTTGAAATAAGGATCCCGGGGCAAGGTTGCTTGAGGCATTGCCCCTGTCCTCTTTCCTGTGAAGCTGGCGTTGGCAGAAGGCTGCCGGGACGTCATTACTCTTCTGTGATAATTTATTTTACAAAGGACTTCTGATTTCAGAACAAGAAACACAACCTTTTCAGAGGGACATTTGACTACAAAAGAGACTCAAATTATTTAAATTGAAATTCCTGCACGGTTTTCCTTTCAGAAAAAGAGGTCAAGTGACTGGGAACAATACATGGACTACTTCACAAGCCTGTATGAATCTAGCCCTCCGTGGCCTTGCAGTATTGCCGAACTGGCTGTGGCGGTTTTTATTGCCCCTCTGTGTGTACAGTCCAGTATTTTCTTTTAACGTGGTGCCTGCAGGAGAATGTTGAAGAAATGATGCTTGATGGGGACTGAAAACATGCAGACAGGAGGGTGTAATCACAAAATGCCCTCTTTCTTTGAGTCCCTATGAATAATCAGTGAAATAAAGTGTTTTTATCTGTTTCAGGTGAACTGCAGCATGCGTGACGTGTGTTTCTTTGATGATCATGTGTCACATGAGGTCATTGTCTCTGGTTCTGTTCAGGGAGCATGATGAACAGCTGCAGGGTGAGAGACAAGAGTCAGAGTAAGAAAGCAGAGGGAATGAGAGGAAGAGGACAGGTCTGAAAGAGGAAGAGGACAGGTCTGAAAGTGAAAGTGAGTGGTTAAGAGAAGAATAAAAACTTTGTGCAAGAGAAAACAGTGCATATAGTTATGCGGCTACGGTTTTGCAATCTGTTTCATATAGACCAAGAACAATACATGCATTTTGTTAGACATGCATTGGTCTTGTGATTATCTTTTCCCCAAAGGTCGTTAGGCTCCTTCATTTTGCATTCAATAGTGATCACAAATGAAAATTTAAATTATTATGAGAGTTAAAAAAAATCCAGATACTTTTGAGATTAAATTTGAGATTAAATTTGAGAATTTGAATTTGAGATTAAATCAGAATAAAATACTAAATGAATTTTGGTTTCTTTCTATTCTTAAGATGCTCCATATAAAATGCATTCTTCATTGATTTACATTGTCAAACACATTAACGAGCTCTGTCATCACTGCTGGGATTCTTATAGTGGATCCAGTTATCTAAAAAATAAATTTATGGTTTTGTTACAGACAGGTTGAACCTAAATATGTACCCAAATGTTTGTAAATCACCTACAGTAAGTTCATGTTTATGACATATTGCATCGATGAGCTGTGTTTTGTTTCCATTTGCTGTGGGAACCACACGCAGGGAACCAGCTGCCCAGTTTATTTTAATGTACTGAAGTAATGTGTTAGCAATGAAGACAGACACTGTAATGACTCTTAAGATCTTATTAGAAAGCAGAGACCTTTATATATTATTTCTATATATTATTAACATGACCATTTAAATCACTGAATGATTACAGTGAAAAGCCGCACAATTCCTGTCCAAATTCTAAAATCATAAAAGATATACGGTAGTTAATCAAATATCAGTCTGGTCCTTGTGTAGCATCCTTTGCCAACCCCAGACATCACTCTCTCCTGATAGACCTGTAAAGGTCAGGATGGGTGTGTATTCATCTGAAAATATAACTGTAAACAACAGCCTGTCATGTACTTCCACAGTCTTTGGTCAACTGAGTAATCAATTTCATTTTAGGCCTCTCGCGTCACTCATTGTTTTTAAAGGTGTCGGTGAGCTAGGATTGACTGTTGGCAATGTTTATGTTGTCGTCTCTCCTGCAGCTGCTATGCTCTGGTGTCGCTGGTGAGCGGTCATTTTTTCCAGTGACTAAGCAACATGTAGCCGTGCTCCCCGGGTGTTCTTGGCATTAGGAAGTCATTCTTTTGACTGCTAGAATCATTTGAAATGTCTGATACCCTGTCACTCAACTTGAAATGTAAAGAATTTTTCCATAGTTTTAAATCCAGTTGAACTGAAAGGGTGTGAACCAGATCAACCCACAAGATAAGTTTCACTAAGCATTTCAGCAATGGCTATATAGCAAGATGTTTGGTTATTTGCCCTGCCCCACATGTTTTGTGCTGTAGTTTTGAAGTATTTTTAAAGGTAGAAGATCTTAATCCCATCAACACTGGGTTGCCATTAACAACAACTGGATTGCTCCTCTCCTTGCTCTTGTTGCTGCGGAGGCTTTAAGATGTTGCAGTATACCTTAAATGGTTTTGTGCTCAGATGAAACTAGTAAGGAATCAAAACTGCCCATGCATTTGTTTGTTCTAAGGATTCATGTAATGTTCTAGCAGTGTAAATAAGGAGTTTCGACCAAGCAATCCTTAGTAGTTTGTTGTACAGTTGGTACATTAAAAGAAAAACATTTACTAATTTCCTAGTTTATGATTTGCATACTGGTGCCAAGTAAATAAAAATAAAAAATACAGCAAAAAGACAGTTGGTTTTAGATCTGGAGTTAACTTGAACTCTGCATGTGAAATGACACAACATTGCTACTTCTTCAATTGCACTTGAGATCAAATCAGAGCTGCAGGGATGCATCACAGTAGTAACCTAGGGCATCACAGAATGGAAGGCCATTACTGCTTTCCAGAGGGAGAGAGGCAGCGAGAAAGAGACACTCAGCTGCTGCTGTCCATCTTGGAGCCTGAGTAGCACCCTGCTTCTGGCTCAAAGAGTGAGAGTAAAGATATGACATACCAAAAAGATACAAGCACATCACTTCAAGGGAGGAAAAGTGTTAAGTCCTCAGTCACCAGACACACTTGTTCAGACTTGATTCCATTTTAACTGCACTAAATTCCAAATCTCATACTAAATTTAGTCAAAGCTGCTACTGACCTGAATTGTATGGGGTACATTATCTAGGAATAGTTTTTGATATATTTATAAATCTCAAACACTTGTTATGCCACCAGGATTGGACAGATCGTGAAATTGGAGTATTAGTCCAGTGTGTTGAAATGCTGTAAAGTGGCTTCCCTGTCATGACCCCTTGTCCTCTCATCGGTGGAGAGGAATGTCTCTGCTCTAATTTATAACACCATGTGAATATAAATCCAATGTATATATACACAAGCTGACTTATCACTTTCAGCCATATTGTATTTGAAGGATTCAAGAATTTGCTTTTCAATCTGAGGCTAAAAAGGTTGTCCAATTTTAAGTCATGTACCTCATTTTAGTCCTTTTACTTGCCCATGTTTTATCTCTGTGCAGGGTGTATCCCTATACCCAAATGATATTGTTGATTTATTTTTCCACTGATAATCACATTATGTTGAGTAGCTAAGTATATCTGGACCAAATATACCAGGGTCTATATGCGTTTCTTATTTTCCGATCCCTGGCGCTCAGTTTAATGTTGACCTGATTCTTGACGAAGGCCCAGCCAGCTCAGGGTCAGCTGGCAGACTGACCTCAACAGATCTGACGTAAGAGCTCAGCAGCGGACCCTCAGCGGGGCCTCCTCGTCAGATCACGGTAACATCTTCGCCGGACCATCTTCCAAAGCTTCTCCAATAACCTGTTGCATTCGTCAACATCGCAACCAAAACCAAACCATTCACACAGGGTGGTACTGTTGTGCTTAGGCTTTACTTCCCACCACCCCATGCCCCTTTGCCTTCCTCATAACCGTACCGCTGATGCATTAGTCTCAACAGGTGCTCTTTTCTGAGAGGATCACTTAGGTATATTTAGATTTTGAAACCTGAGAGCGCCGAACTGTGATTGGCTGTTTCGGCCACATGATAACCTGGGTAGAAACCGCAGCTGTGTGCTGTCGCCCAGCGTTTCTCTGGAGGGAAGCTGGGGAGGCTTTGGCGGCTTGGGAGACCATTGAACTCGAAATCAACTGGTAAGCAAAGAAAAGGATGAAAAAACCCACATGTCCATGTTTTCTCCGGTCTGCATGGCTTTCCCTCTGCTCGGACTGTCGCCTTTCACATCCTGGGCCGCTTGGACCTTGGAGGACAGCTGATGGAGGACAGCCGATGGGGGACTAAAGAGTGTGAAGGCTCTGCACCACATTAAAGGAATGACCAGTTCATGCAGAACAGCAAGCTTCTATGAAGATCACACCAGGCCCACCTTTGGATGCTTCTTTCGGCAGCAGTCTCGTTTGTTGACTTTCCAAAATCAGCATCTCTCTGACTCGATTGTCCTCAATTCTCCCTCAATTGCTCCGCCTATTTCTCTCCATCTCTTTCTCTGTTTTAAGGAGAGAATTCATATTTTTTTATTCAAAGAGAAGGCAATCAAGTGCTAAAAAAGGTAGTTAGTGTGCCATCCTATATTTAACCTGCATCCTCAGAAGGCATTGCATCTCCGTTAGCTAAACGGAGTCAACCAATCAGGCTGTGGCATTGGCTTACATGTCAAATAGCTGAAGCACTGTCGGGCAGCTGTCGCAAACCTTCAGCCAGGAGGCACCGCTCTCTGAGTTGTGTTGTGGCAAGTGAGGGAGGAGGGGGTGACTGTCACACATTCAAAGCCAGAGGCCTGTCATAATGCACTCTGTCTCACCTTCCTAATCTGCCCTTCTCCCTGTGTCATTATTGATTTTCGTTGTAGCAGAGTTTTGGGGGTGTTTTCACACGATTTTATTACTCTGTTTAGGGTTTGAAGCAAATCACAAAGTCGGACTATCATTTTGAGGCCCTACTGGATGGGAAGGGAGGCTCCTTACTGTCAGGAAATACTGCGGAAATCTTTCTTCTGGTATGGCATGCCCATTGGTTGAATATTAACCATCAGTGTGTTTTGGTTAGGTTTACTGTGATCCCCCCCCTATTTTCTTTTGGGGGGGGAGGCGGTATCCAGGTTCAACAGGAGATGACTGTCAGCATCCTAAAATATCTCTGGTGCAGTTGGCTTTCGGTCTTATGTGTAAGCCTTAGCATATGCTGCTTGAACTTGTGATTTGGCGTTAGTGATAGAACATTGAAGCTAACTCTGCAGCACTGATTTGAAATTGCTTCATCGCTGTATATATCTTCACAGCTTATTTTAATCTATGTTTCACAAATGATCAATGCCTGACTGTCACCTGTGCTTTGTGTAGAACCTCTAAAACCGTCCCAAAATGACGGAAGTTGTGGAGGAATATGAGGAATATGAGGAGGAGGAGGAGGAGGTCGTGGAAGAGGTAAGTGGCGTTATCTCTTTGGTGTTTTTGATTGCGTCATGGCGCATAATTTTTTTGGGGGCCTAAATATGAATTAAAAACCTGCAGTGTTACTTCACATCTGACTCAGTAGGTTGACGTTATCTTTTAGGTCTGCAGGTCTAGAGGCAAGCCCTATGAATAGTTAAGTTAATGACGATACCCTCACCAGTCAGCATTTCATAGAACCAGTCATCTATGTCTGCTGGTGGATATGGTTTCAGACAGGCACCTTCTGATGGCTGTCAAGTCCTGGAGTGCCCCTAATGACCAACTACATAGATATATATTTTTCAAAAACTTTCTGAGATTAAATTCTTTCACTGAGACGTTTGCTAGACATACACTGATAGCTTTACCTGAGGTCCTGCTAAATGGCACTTGGCCAAAAGACATTAGATTAGGTCTTGTGATGTAATCAGTACACAAGTATAAGTAATTAGTTTCCACACATTCCTGCAGACAACATAGCAGAATTATTAAATGTGATGTTAGAATGAATCATGTCCTACTTATCTAACCGATACGATTACACTGCTTTGATGGTCTCCCTGCTGGGAAGCACAGATGGTTTATGACTGCATCATGATTGGGGGGCTGCCAGTTTCTGGAAGTTACCATATTTATATTTATCTTTTGCCTCAAGTGGTCCATTGTAAAACTTTATCAAAAAGCAGGATGTGTCACGTTGTATTTCCATTCTTGTGTATGAATTACTACTCCGCTGAAGGTCTCTGTGTCAGTGTCCAATGGAAGAGTGAAAACAGAAGGATAACAAATTAATCCAGTATTTCCTGGCGAAATAGGATTAAAGTTATCCTCGCATTTGTTGCTGATATTTTATAGGGGAGTCTAAATGATTGTTTTTAGCTAAACGTAGCCAGAGACCGTGCTGGTGTCATTCGACTCTCATATAACATATCAACTGTAACAGATTCACCATCTTTACTGCAAAGATGTGAATCGCTTTCAGGGAGGTGGGAGAGACCGATACCTACAAAATACACTCTGGTTTCACTAGCACTTTCATCTACACTGTGGAGAAAAAATGCATTGTTTTGAAGAGGCTTCATATTTGATCGAAAGAATGGAGAGAAACATAGTACTGTTGTAGTTATTTAGACAGAAAGGAACAATACAGTCGTTATGATCCCGCTTTCATTAGGTATCTCACATATTAGCCGAAAAACCGACCAACTCCTGCGGTTGATGAGGGGTGGAGTGTAGAGTTCTGTCTGGCATCCAGACAAATTTAGAAGTGGACATCTACGGCACTTTGGCAGGGAAGGAGCAAGAAGTAAAGGGAGAGCAAGCAAGAGTGAGGGGCAAAGTGACACAAGCCATAGTGTTGTAAATCAAACTCTAGGAGCTTGGAGCATTTTAACAGTGTCCCTGCTAGAAATATGCTTAGGAGATGCTTGGGGTGGGGGAAAAAAAGCTTCTAGCATGGGACGGAAGGGAGGGAAGGGGTTCTCTTGTGCAGAAGTCTTATAGAAATGTATGACATGGTGGTCTGGGTGGGCGGGGCTTCAACACCTATGGTTCTCTCCTGTCTATTCGATTCGGATATCGAAGCCTGTCATAAATGTTGATGAAAGCGTTTGAGATGTTCTTTCTCTCAGCTCTGGTTTATTCTAGATTTCCAGGCAGGTCATTTTTAGTTCGTATAGCAATGGTCACAAACCACAGCCCCTTTAGCTTGTGTAATTCAGAAGGGGCTGCGAGCTTTGAGGTTGTATTCATGGAATAGTGTCATGCGGGAATGGTGTCAGTGCCTGTAGTCTTGAACTGACCTCTAGCTTGATAGGAAAGCAAAGTTTTATGGTAAAATTTTCATTATTACCATTTAAATGAAAATGGTTCTGCCCAGTGTTATTAAATCCTATTGAGACCTTTAGTTTCTTTGTTTGACGCTTTACTGGATGATTGATAATACTTTGGTGGAAAAGAGTGGTCGTGTTTTGTTCCATTTTCCTCCAATCTGTTCGAGCAAAGCCAGGAAAAAATGACCAACAAACAATTCAAGCTGTATGTGAACAGATACGGGGTATTATAAAGCTGTCTAAACAATTGCAGTGCTGTGACAGCTGATCACAAGGACAGAGCCCCTATGAATTCATATATTCCACATTTTTTGAATGAATATGGAGGATCAAAGAGTTAAAAGTAGTCAGGGGACATTACACAGGTTATTAATCCTTCTCTTTCTGCAGTTTTAATTATACCGTTAACATAATTACATTTTCATCTCCGAGGATTTTTCTGTTGGAGTGGATGATGAGGTATTTAAAGAATAGCAAAGTGATTCTAGTGAGAGTGTGTAGGGCACCAGAGCTGGGGGAAAAATCACCCTCAATCCGATTTAAAAAGAAGCTATTGCTGTTTCTCCCATAACCTCTTCTGGCAATTTTGAAACCCCAGAGTGTGTCCTATATTTGTAATATGTTGAGCAGATGACAACGACGACTGTCTCTGAGCACAGGACTCAGGAGGTCTTTCAGGTAAAACACCTCCTCCCAGGGGACAAACAGCTCAAACTGTACAAGATTCTCCTCTCTTGTCTTGATAATGGTGCAACCCCCGTTGTGTGCATGCCTGTATGGTCGGTCTGCTGTCTGGTTATTTCATTAAAGCCGCATTAGCGTTTCACATCCCGGTGGGTTTTTATGTTAAAGCATTTAGAGTTTTTAATGCTATGTAAAAGGCGGGTAAGACTTTGCATGGAAATGATGAGTTTAGACTTCAAGATTTAGACTTTTTTTTCCCTCGGAAATGAAATATGTGCTTTTAAGGTTTTTATGCCCCCCACGCAATTTTAAGATACTGTGAAGCTCATGTTTAGGTGTTGCTGAGCTCTAATGTTGCATGCAGCACAATCTTGTCTCAGATGTTTTGTGTCTGTCCCTAAATCATCGTTCATCCAGCATAACATTAGTACACAGTAATCCCATTTATTACAATGATTATTATTAACATTAGACTTTAGTTTATGCTTTCACATCCCATTACATTTTGAATTGAATCGCTTCCATTTCAGAGGTGAGTAATCACAGTATACTAATAAACCAAGTTTTGAGAGTTATGACCTTTGTTTTTTTATTCAAGTTTGGAGTTAATTTTTTTTTTTAATATGGCTCTCTGGTTTCATTTTGATCTTTTTAGTACTATGAATTAGCTGCGTTTAACATTACGTAACATTTCCACGACATTGAAAATGTATTCTTCTGAAGAAGATCGATAACAATTACAAAAAAAAAAGGATTGTGCCATCAGAACTATATCACATATAGACCGGTGTAAATTTGGCACAGCTGAGGATAGATTTCACGGTCCCCATTAATAAATGGACCAAACTAGAAAACTGAGGACATACTTTTAAAATAATTTTAATCATGTATTATTTTGCATTCATACAGTTTAGGAAATATTGTACATGAATTGACATTAAGAAATTTGTTTTGGAAAAACCTTGTTTTTAATTTCTATTTCATGTAACATGTTTTTCTAACCTGTGTTTGTCATGTCATTAATTTTCATTAACCTGTATAGCCACAATACTGCTATAGTTATTGTGTATCTTGTTAAACACTCATTGATGGCATCCCTACTACATGTAAATATAACCCTGTTACCTGGCCAATATCTCTGTTGCCTTCGAGGAATCTAGGCCACTTTGTTAGCTGGATAATTGATTGTATTTCCCTCCGTCCCCCGCCAGTCTGGGTTGCCAACCAGGAAAGTCAGGAAGAAGGTCAAGGTGGATACTTCCAAGTTCATGACTCCGTACCTGGCTCACAGCCAGAAGATGCTGGAGCAGTTCAGCCACGTAAGCAGCGACTTTGAATATGGATCAGCCTTTTCTTTTTGTGTTCTCAAAAGATTGACTGTATATTTTTCAAATTATTTTGCTTTTATTGAATATTTACAGTTATTGTCCTGATATTGCAACTCTTCTATTGTATTTATTCATTGTTCCCTTTGACAGAACAAGTATCGGCATGCCTATGACATGTCCAGAGGGACTCCTCCTGCCATTGTTACTGATACACCTGAGATGATCCGCATCAGAAAGGCTCAGGAGCAGCTGAGCGAGGTATGATCAATAATCATGCCATTCAAATGTAGCAACAGGGCTGCCTGCTAACTGACACACAAAAGATTTATTGAGCCAATTGCAAAAATGGTGGTAGAATTATTCCAACAATTTAGTCAAGGTTGGCATCATCTTCTTTAGGATTAAAGTTTATAGGTCTGAGGCATTGTCAGGAATATAGATGATTTTTCTTCTCTTCAGGTTAAGTATCGCATGGAGGGTAACAAGGCTCGGACAACCAGCATGTATGATGGCGAGGCCAGGGAGATCGCCCACGTCAAGCATGTGTCTGATCTGATCAGCAAGGTGAGCCATCTTAACATAAAACATCACATAAAGGTCTGGGAAATTAATTTAACACAAATGGACATCTCTTGTAGGTCTTGTATAGACAGAAGTGGGATGAGACCAAGGACAGGTACCTGCTGCCTCCTGATGCCCCTGAGCTGGTCTTGGCTGTGAAGAATGCTGCCAACTACAGCAAGGTAATCACAAAAGGAGGTTTTTTTTTTGGTGTTTTCCACTTTTCAAAATGCCATAAGGAGTAATTCATGATGTGCCCTGTTTAGAAACTCTACACAGAGGTCTGGGATGAGGAGAAGACCATGTATTACCCTTATAGCGACAGCCCTGAGCTGCGTAGGGTGGCCAAGGCACAGGAAGTCCTCAGTGACGTAAGTCTCAACAAAATTCTTCTATCAATCTGTAATATAGCTGTTAGTTTCAGTGGATTTGATTCCGAGGTTACACTGACAGGAGCACTCAAAAAATATTAGGAGAGGCCAATATTTCTGAGTGCATCCCTGTTTTTGATTAAATCTGGGCAATGATGCAACTATGTGTGCAGAGCTGTAATATAGGAATTGTGGTGAAATACAATGAAATATCACATATTGAGGTTACAGGGTATCCGCCGGGTCTTGAAAAGTTTTAAATGTTGATAAATCCATTTTGGGGAAATTAAGACCTTAAAAAGTATTAAAAGGTCTTATCCACATTTTGAGGTCTTACATTTTTGAAGGCATTTTTCTGAATTAGCTGTCAAAAGATTAAAAAAGAACGTTGTAAAAGTGTGTGAGTTTATTAGTTTATTTAATAACAAAGATGAACCGTTAACATAAAAAAACTAGACTATTAAGGGTGCGTTTGTAAATTGTCTCGCCATTGAGAGCGCCAGAACATAAATTAGTGGTCTCATCTTGATTGTAAACTAAAATTGTTAAATTAAACGTGTCACTGATGGAAACAGTTATAGCTCAATGGCAGTGAGGTATTAGAAAATATCTAGAAGGTCTTGAAAAAGTCTTAAAAAGGTATTAAAATTAACTTCAAGATTCAGTTATAAACCCTGAGTTATCAATCATCCGACAACTGATATTTGCATGTGTTCGGTATCTCAGGTAAATCTTTCTCATCTGAATATATCACGCAAGATACATTTTGTACACAACTTTTATACACTGAGATGTAGGATTTTTATCCTGATGTCGCAGTCTTACAACCTATTCCACATTGAGTCTCCTGGTCCATTTCTGCTCAGCATCATCAAAAAGGCAATTTAGTCTGCCTTGTGTCGTTTTTGTTGTTGCTTTTAGGGTCCATTTGTTTCTGCTGAGGCATATGTTGCCATTTCATTTCGTGCTTCAGGCAAATAAAATTGGACCGTTTGCCCCCCCTGCCCCCCTTTAATGTAATAGAGTGTAACCTTTTCTGCTGATGCAAGGAACAGTCAATAGATACAATCTGTATGTTGCCGTGTGTTGAGGTCAAGCTCAGTGATGCTGATGAATCAATCCTCACGCTGAATATCAACACCGTGTTGTGTGTTCCTTGCAGGTTCACTACAAGAAGGGCCATGATCAGCGTAAGGCCAAGTACACCTCCCTGGCTGATCCTCCCGAGGTTGAGCTGGCCAGGAAAGTGGCCAATCAGCGCAGTGATGTAAGTGGTGTGACAACACACAGGAGCAGAGCAAGTGGGGACTTTGTAAAATCTTGCTTCCACAGCAGTGTAAAGCTAACAAATGTACAATCAAGACATAAATGTGTATTCTGAATTAAATCTTTTTTAATTGTTCTTTATTAGCTGTAAACTGTAAACCCCTCTCATTAGTCCAATTTGATATACCATATGTATTATGTATTAGACATTGCATTTCATATTTCACATTTTTGTGGCTGGAAATGTGTGTTTTTTTTCTTCCCTCAAAATGTATTTGGTGTTGCTTTCCATCAAATATCCAGTAGTCTCCCCTATACCGAAGCAGTTCCTCTCCATCATGAGCCTCTGACAGTTTGATTATGGCCAAAAAAAGGGTTTATAGCGCATTCTCAGAGGAGTCAATCAATACTTCTCTATTTTGGGGTGACTCAGCACAATGGCAAACAAGTGTGAGTGAGAAATAAACCTCAATGGCATTCAGGGAAATGCTATTTCAGAGGCTCAAACGTGATCTCAGAAAAGTGCGACCACATGGAAACAGAGCCCACAGAGAGCGCCCCGCCCCAGGACACCGCTCGGAATAACTGACCACCTGCTCTGGGTATTACTGGCCACAGTAAAGTAAAGGAGAGGCGAGGTCAACAATACCATGAATTTATAGGGACCCCCCCCCCCCGCCCCCCCCCCTTCCCACACATACACAATATTTCTTTCAAATAGAAGTTGTTTATATATGATATAAGTTATCATGCAGGTATCATTTTCAAAACATTCCAAAAGTCTAATGTTCCTTTTGTGTCTTCTGCCCATAGCTGAAGTACAAGGAAGATTACAATAAAAATGTGAGGGGACAGTGGTGCGAGACGCCCTACTTCGACGTGGCTACAGCCAGGGTGGCGATGGACAATCTCAGCAATGTAAGACACTGACAAACACACGAGTCCTGTGATTTTCAGATGGTGTCATCCTTTGCTTCGTCCGCCGAATGACCTCTTTTTCCTTCGCAGAGAAAGTACACGCAAGAATTTGAAGACATAAAAGACCAAATCTATTTCATGCAAACAGACACACCCGTCTATGCAACGAATAAGAAGGCTCGTGTTGCTGCAAGTGAGGTAAGCACACGCGAAAAAACTAAAGGTATCAGAGTATTTTTACAGGCGCTATCTCATACGGAAGACACGACATAGATTTGACCCATGTCTCAGAGCAGAGCATGAGTCAACACTGACGCAGGGACGCGCTGTTATTGTGCCCACACATGCGCCGGGTGACTTAGAGATTCACTTTTGCTTTATTGTCAGCGCAGATATTCGTAATGTAGTTCGACAAGTGCGCAGCAATGACATATCAGACTGTGTGAATATGCTTTGCAGCTACAGTAGAGCTCATGGCCACCCACACATTCACACACAATAACAAACATGCGTCATTCTAAAGGAAAGATGCTGTTGCAGCGCACGCTGTTCTTGCCCAACAGACTGCACCAACATTAGAATCTCCGTAACTTCCTGTGTGAATGCACCTCATTCAAGCACTTTCTGTTCCCTGCAATCACGCTGCTCTCCACGTTTCTGTCCTCAGGTCCAATACAAGAAGGATTACGAGAAGACGAAAGCTCAATGCGACTATAACACGCTCCCTGCCACAGAGAATCCGCTCCTGAGACAGCTCAGATACGCCGGCACCATTCTCAGTGATGTAGGTGTCTGTGAGACCCAAGTTTTTTTAGCAGAGTTTAGGGAAAATAAATAAAAAATATTCAATAACTATAAGTTATCTATTTGCTGTATAAACAGATGTTACTTGCACAAATTTAACCCCAAAATAATGTTCTTATATGTATCATTCTGTGTACATAAATGTAGTTCATGCCAAAATATATGAATTTAATTTGTTTATTTGTAGCTCAGTTAACTGACGAGCAGTGATTTATGGGTGATCTTTTGTGTGTGTTTCCTTTGCAGAAAGTATACAAGTCCAACTATGAGAAATCGAGAGGTTTCAGCATCAACTACTGCGATACGCCAAAGTTTCAGATGGACTCCGTACTTAAAAAATTCTCTGACGTACGGATTTTTAGATCATACCTTTGTTTTTTCTCTTGAATTTATCATCATTTTAACTTTTTAAGCTTTAAATCGATGCTTCCTGTTTTTTTCTTAAGGCACATTACAAAGATAAGTATGACAACGAGGTGAAGGGCCACTACATCGGCAGCTATGAGGATCTCTACATGCTTCACTGCCAGAAAATGGAGGAGATGAAGAGTGAGGTATGGGATTGTCCTCTTTGTGGTTATTGTTATAAAAATAGATAATTAAAACTATATCTTTCATTAATATTTTTTTCCCCCATGCAGCAAATGTATAAATCGGATTATGAAGACTTGAAAACAAGATGTTTCTTCCCTCAAACAATGACGCCTGAATATGAAGCAACCAAAAAGCTTAACAAATGCAGCGAAGTGAGTAGTTGTGACCACAAGGTTATGGCAGATTCACAACAGACTTGCGCCCTCAGGGGAATCACACACTTTTTTCTTCTGTTGATTTATAGAAAGTGTACCGGCAACATCCAGGCACGGTAAAATTCACACAAGTGATGGATTCGCCAGTTCAGGTTCAAGCAGCCATCAATGCCAAGCAGCTAAGTGATGTAAGTATTATTTATGGAACGTATCCTTTTAGAATTTAAATTTGCCCAATATATTTTAAGATTAAGTAAACTGGCTTTTGAGTATCACATCATTTTCAACAAAAATCTTAACAGAAATAAGGCATGTTGTTGTGAACGTAATTGTTTTTATAGTACAGCTCATTTCTTGATTTAAAGTGCCACAATCATCAGATAATGTTTACGCTCTACCTTTCTTAGACATGCAGATTACCTTTAAAGTCTGCCCAATCATCAACGTTGCCCAGCTGTCTTTCTGTGGGCTCCATGGAAACTGGAGAGCCATCTCTCTGTAGTATAAATAGCAACAAGCATTCAGTTGGCCCAGAATAAACCCTGTGATCAGAGAAAGGCCGAGGAGGCAGGGAGCGGAATAGTTAACGTCTCCCCGTAGAGCCCGGTTAATACACTGCTGCCCTCCTGTGACAGAAAATGAAATAACTCTTCACCCCACACAATAGTTGTTAGTAACATGCAATTACACCCACTTTGCTCTTTTTCAGTTGAACTACAAGGCAAAATATGAGGAAACAAAGTTCAAGAACAGCCTCCCCGCAGACTATCCCTTTTTCATCCAGTCCAGAGTTAACGCTTTTAACCTGAGTGACGTAAGTAACAGATTGGTCAATGGTATGACTTGAAGTTGACTTTATTTTGGTACGCATTTTTAGTGTTGTGACTCTTCTCCCTGCAGAACTGCTACAAGTATGACTGGGAGAGGTCTAAAGCTAAGAAGTTTGACATCAAGGGTGACACCATCTCAATCCTTGCCGCCCGCGCTCACACAAACATCGCTAGTGACGTGAGTATACAACACATTCAGCTTCTAGCACTGATTTTTGTCTCTTGCTTGCATTGTAGTTCTGATAGTCAGACGAAGTAATTGACATTTGCAATTTTTTTTTTTGCTGTATTCCAGGTTAAATATAAGAAAGAGTATGAAAAGAACAAGGGGCAGATGGTCGGTGCCCTCAGCATTAACGATGATCCCAAAATCTTGCACTCAGTCCATGTGGCTAAAATCCAGAGTGATGTAAGTAACATGCTTATTCTCAGATTTAGATGCTTGCTATTTCCTGTAAATGTTAATAAGAATTGAACCGAGCAATGAGGGAATACTTGATCCATCACCCGTTATCATCACAGCGTGAATACAAAAAGGATTATGAAAAGATCAAGACCAAATACCACACACCACTGGATATGATGTCCGTCACCTTGGCTAAGAAGTCCCAGGCGATTGCAAGCATGGCTGGATACAGGAAAATCAACCCCAACTTCTTCCTCCCCTACGACAGTGTGCTACTAGACCTGGCCAAGAAAGCCAACGTCATCCAGAGTGACGTAAGTCTTAAAACACCAGGCATTATAAGTTTTAATCACAGTATAGTACAAATACACGTATTTGTGAAAAAGGAGATTTTGAGATGAACTGTTTATTTGATTATAACATTTGTGGGGGCTTTTTGCACACAGAATGAATACAAGTCCGACTACAACAGCTTCACCAAGGGTAGCCCATGGGTTACCTTTGGCTCCTTGGACGTTGAAAAGGCCAAGCACGCTGGACAAATCCTCAGCGAAGTATGCACAATCACTCCCCCATTACAGTAAAGAATTGTTCTCCTAATTAATTTCCTGGGAATCTATATGCATCAAATATGATGATTTCCTTCGTGTTTCCTAAAGAAAAAATACAGGCAACACCCGGACACAATCCCCTTCACATCTATTGATGATCACCCCGTCATGATGCAGGCCAAAGTCAACCAGCTTCAGAGGAGTGATGTAAGTCCAGTTATTCCCAGTCCAGTTAGATTTTTCTTAATGTATTAATGTATTTTTACTGAAATCTGAGTTCTGCTTTCATTATCCTTCTCTTATTGTAGTTGTTCTACAAGAGAGGTCTGGAGGAGGTCCATCAGAAATACTCTCTGCCCCATGATGCTCCAGAGTTCCTTCAGGCCAAGTGCAATGCCTACAACATCAGCAACGTAATGCATAAAACATCTTTGTACCCATTTAAAAAAATGCAGTTTTGAGTAGTATGAGACATAGATGTGAATGTTTGCTTCGGTGTAACTTGACATTTTGTTTTATTATTTCTTCATTTATTAAAGCCACAGCCACGTTTTAATGCTTTTAAAGGGCCAAACAGAGCACACACTTAAACCCATGTAACAGAATTTGTTTTTGTGAGTATTTGTCTGGATATAGATACTGTATGCAACTATGTGTAGCTAGAGGATGCAGTGTTTCTGCCAACGTGTGTTGCTATATGGAAATTCATACTCAAATGTGTAGTTTGTCTCATTTGTGATTTCAGAACAACTACAAGCATGCCTGGCAGGAGTTGATTGCGAAAGGTTATGACCTGAAGCAAGATGCTATCCCTATTATTGCCGCTAAAGCTGCCAGACATGCAGCCAGTGATGTAAGTCCAGACATGTTATCATGCATTGTCTGATGCACCATACTACTATTTACATAATTTTCTTAACTCTTGAATTCAATATTATTACCATCAATAATTATCTTGCTGTTCAACAATTTACCTCTAGGTCCAGTATAAGAAAGCTTATGAGAAGGCAAAGGGCCACCACGTCGGCTTCCGCAGCCTCCAGGACGATCCTTTGCTGGTTCACTACATGCAGTTGGCCAAAATGCAGAGTGACAAGAACTACAAGAAGGACTACCACAAGGCCAAGCTGAAGTACCACTCCCCAGTGGATATGATGAGTTTGGCCCATGCCAAACATGCCTCTGCTGTTCAGACCTATACTGGATACAAGAAGGTCCCACACAGCTACATGCTGCTGCCTGATTCTGTGGGTCTGGAGCTTGCACGCACTATGAACTACAATTCCAGTAATGTAAGTAGGATTTCATCCCTTTCTGCATCTTGATTCATAATTGAGGTAAATACTGAATGTCAAAGGTAAAAGGTGGTGTTTGTTCTAATAGTAGTTTTGTCCTTTACTTTTCAGTACAACTATAAACAGGACTATGAGTCCTCCGTTAAGGGAGTTGGCTGGATTCCCATTGGTTCACTGGAAGTGGAAAAGGCAAAGGCAGCAGGAGCAGCTCTGGATGAGAGAAAGTACAGGCAACACCCTGACACCTTCAAATTCACCAGCACCACTGACTCCATGAGCATGGAACTGGCAAAGACCAATGCCAAGATCATGAATACGGTAAGGAAGAGGAAGGCTTCTTTATTTGACTCATAGACATCTCAGTGTTTCAGTCCTAGAGTTCCTTTCCAGAGTGGATTCTAACACATGTTTTCCTTGTGATCACGCAGAAAGAGTATAAGGCCAGTGGGGAGAAGTTCGTGCACACTTACCACCTTCCTGCTGATGCTCCTGAACTGTTGCAAGCCCGATACAATGCTGTCAACATCAGCCAGGTGAGCTGCAGATTGTCATGTAATAGTTTCTTGCTTTTAAATAAGATATAATGAATTTGCTTTTTCCAGAATATATAGAATAACCCTGGGGATTTAATTTAGTTGTTAATTTCATTTTCTTCTTCTTTCTTTTTTCAAATTTAGAATTATTACACTTATGCCCACCGTCAAGATATACTTAAAGGACATCACTTGAAGGAAGATTCTATTCCCATCATTGCAGCAAAATCCTCCAGAGACATCGCCAGCAATGTAAGTTGCCAATATACCACTAATTATACTGACATGATTAGAAACATTCATGTATGAATACTTTTGTTCTTTACAGTATAAGTATAAGCTGGCCTATGAGAAGGCAAAGGGCCACCATGTGGGATTCCGTAGCCTTCAGGACGATCCTCTGCTGGTTCACTACATGGAGTTGGCCAAACTGCAGAGTGACAAGAACTATAAGAAGGACTACCATAAGGCCAAGCTGAAGTACCACTCCCCGGTGGACATGATGAGCCTGACTCATGCCAAGCAGGCCTCTGCTGTTCAGACCTATACTGGATACAAGAAGGTCCCACACAGCTACATGCTGCTGCCCGACAACTTGCATCTGCAGCTGTGTCGCACCATGAACACCCAGTCCAGTGATGTAAGTGGAAGACATCTGTTAGGATCAGAATGATGCTTGAAACTGAATTTATATTTAGCACAAAGAATTTGCAGAAATTTTGCTCTGTGAAATTCTCAT
>CAESWR010002526.1:257195-289972 GCA_903171835.1 Mullus surmuletus | reverse complement strand
CAAATATTTTTGCAGACTTAATACTTTGTTGTTGTTCTTCTATCCACAGAATTCCTACAAATCAGATTACAACAACTACTGCAAAGGTTTGGGGTGGGTGCCTATTGGCTCAGTGGAAGTTGAGTTAGCCAAAACTGCCAAGAATGCACTCGATGAACAGGGTTACCGCCAGCATCCCAGTACTCTGAAGTTCACAAGCAAGACTGATGCCATGAACATGGCTCTGGCTCTGACCAACTCAAAGCAGCTGAACCACGTAAGATGCAACATCTTTGCATAAATAAAATGTTGCAAATTGCATGTGCATATGCCACACAAAGCCTCACGAAGCTCCTTACAAAATATCTGTATTTTCATTTATGTAGGCTGCATACAAAGCTTCCGGTGAGAAGTTCATGCACACCTACAACCTGCCAGCCGACAGCCCTGAGTTCCTCCAGGCGAAATTCAATGCACAGACCATGAGTGAGGTCAGTAAAAAAAAGAGAGACATTTGTTGGTTTGTCCCGAATACTTTTTCAATTAGTTTTTATATCAATTATTATATCAGTTAGTATAATTTGTCTTCTATACCATTTGCATATTAGCACAATTTCTATATCTAACATTGTTGGAATACCTTGCTATCCACAGAGTCACTACAAGCACAAGTGGCTGGAAGATATTGCCAAGGGATATGACATGAGGCCCGATGCTATTCCAATCCTACATGCCAAGCAAGGAAGACATATTGCCAGTGATGTATGAACTCAAACTCTCCCCATTACTGAATGATTTTAGTATCATTTATCCACATACATGAAATGGTCTCACCTAATGCAATTGCTCTTTCTTCCTTTTTAGATCCAATACAAGAAGGAGTTTCAGAAGGCAAAGGGCCACCACGTTGGATTCCGCAGCCTGCAGGACGATCCTCTCCTGGTTCACTACATGGAGGTGGCCAAACTGCAGAGTGACAAGAACTACAAGAAGGACTACCACAAGGCCAAGCTGAAGTACCACACCCCGGTGGACATGATGAGCCTGACTCACGCCAAGCAGGCCTCTGCTGTTCAGACCTATACTGGATACAGGAAGGTCCCTCACAGCTACATGCTGCTGCCCGACAACTTGCATCTGCAACAGTGCCGCACCATGAACACCCAGTCAAGCGATGTGAGTGTTAGACAGTAAAACAGTATTCTCAGAACGATATTTGAAACACAACTACACAAAAGACATAATTACTAGTTTGTTTGCATATTTGATTATCAAGGTTAATCTGTTTTTCCCCATTTTTTCAGTGTGACTACAAGTCTGACTGGAACAACTTTGTCAGGGGTACCGGATGGATCCCTATGGGTTCAATTGGTGTTGAAACTGCAAAGCTTGGCGGTGACATTCTTAGTGAGCACAAGTACCGTAGCCATCCATCGAAATACAACTTCCACAAGCTGATGGACTCCATGGACTTGGCTCTGGCTACTGCCAACAACAAGATCATGAATAAGGTGCAACATATTTAAATTAAGATGTCATGGCTACAATGTACATGTGATGGCGACAAGAAAGAAGTCACAAACCTTACAAGTAATCATCAGCATTAATATGTGTTTCTGGTGTCTTTATTTACAGCAAGCATACACCGCAGCTTGGGAGAAGGACAAACTGACAGTCCATATCATGCCAGACGCTCCTGAGATTCTGCTGGCCAAGGCCAATGCCATCACAATGAGCAATGTAAGACCCAAATCACATTACTAAATTTGATATCAATCTAAACGAAACCTTTTTAGATTGTCAATCTTGAGTGACACATGGTAAACACATTACTGTACTCTAAATAGGGCCCCTAAGTCAAAGTCTCCCTGTCGCGATTTAGGGAATGTTTCATTGGAATAAATTCATTTGATTTCTCATCCTCATATTATTCTATTCATACACATGTGTTTTTTACAGAAACTTTACAAAGCTGGTGTTGTGGAGATGGCCAATAAGGGCTACAATATGAAAGAAGATGCCATTTCAATTGTTGCTGCCAAGTCTGGCACAACCATTGCCAGTGATGTAAGTGGAGAAACAATTCTTGAACCATGTCAAAATATTTATGTACAACACCTCCTTGTAAACAAACATTAATATTTTTCAACAGTACAAGTATAAACTCGCATATGAGAAGGCAAAGGGCCACCATGTGGGCTTCCGCAGCCTTCAGGATGATCCTCTGCTGGTTCACTACATGGAGTTGGCCAAACTGCAGAGTGACAAGAACTACAAGAAGGACTACCACAAGGCCAAGCTGAAGTACCACTCCCCGGTGGATATGATGAGCCTGACTCACGCCAAGCAGGCCTCTGCTGTTCAGACCTATGCTGGATACAGGAAGATCCCACACAGCTACATGCTGCTGCCCGACAACTTGCATCTGCAACAGTGCCGCACCATGAACACCCAGTCAAGCGATGTGAGTGTTAGACAGTAAAACAGTATTAAGCTGGAAACGTTTTACCTGCTGTGTATATGCAGGCTCTAGGATCAGAACAATATTTGAAACACACCTACATTAAATTTATGATCACTAGTTTGTTTCATATTTTTGCTGTAAAGGATAACCTGATTGTCCCCATTTTTTCAGTGTGACTACAAGTCTGACTGGAACAACTTTGTCAGGGGTACTGGATGGATCCCTATTGGTTCAATTGGTGTTGAAACTGCAAAGCTTGGCGGTGACATTCTTAGTGAGCACAAGTACCGTAGCCATCCATCGAAATACAACTTCCACAAGCTGATGGACTCCATGGACTTGGCTCTGGCTACTGCCAACAACAAGATCATGAATAAGGTGCAACATATTTAAATACACTCATGGTCACAAGAATCTTCTAAACAACTTTATTTCTAAGCATCATTATTCATCTGTATTACTGGTGTCTCTACTTCCAGAAAGCGTACACTGCAGCTTGGGAAAAGGACAAACTGACAGTCCATGTCATGCCTGATGCTCCTGAGATTCTGTTGGCCAAGGCTAATGCTATCACCATGAGCAATGTAAGATATGCATGGAAGTGACAAATTATTTCTGTTTCTGGTCAGTATATCATATCTATGACTTAAAACTGCGTTTAAACATGTTTCAATATCTTTCCTAGAAACGTTACAAAGCTGGTGTTGTGGAGATGGCTAATAAGGGCTACAACCTCAAAGCTGATGCTATCCCAATCTTGGCTGCAAAGTCTGGTACAAATATTGCCAGCGATGTGAGTGTGAAATATAACACATTATCAATCCTTACCATTAAAATTATTTTCTATGTTATTCATAAACTGAACATTTTTCTTTTCTTTTTTTTTAATAGTTCAAGTATAAGCTGGCTTATGAGAAGGCCAGAGGCCACCATGTTGGCTTCCGTAGCATCAAGGACGATCCTCTGCTGGTTCACTACATGGAGGTGGCCAAACTACAGAGTGACAAAAACTATAAGAAGGACTACCACAAGGCCAAGCTGAAGTACCACTCCCCAGTGGACATGATGAGTTTGGTCCATGCCAAGCATGCCTCTGCTGTTCAGACCTATGCTGGATACAAGAAAGTCATCCCCCACTACACTGTGCTGCCTGATGCGATGAACCTGGAACTAGCTCGTAATATGCAGTTCATTGCCAGTGATGTACGTATAAGTATAACCCTTTAAAGACTAAGGCCATTCCTCAGATTCTTCTTTTAGCCATGCTACATTTTGAATTAACATTCTCAATGTAATTCTTCTCTAGAACCAGTACAAGAGTGAGTATAATAACTACGTCAGAGGACTCGGATGGGTTCCAATTGGATCAGTGGATGTTGAGAAAGCGAAAGCAGCTGGCCTGGCCTTCAATGAGCAACAATACCGTCAGCCTCCCAGCAACTTCAAATTCACAAAGGACATGCATTCAATGGACATTGCACTTGCTACTGCCAACAACCAGATTATGGATAAGGTAAACGATATGATTTGACATGAAACTGCCTGAAACATAACTTTTTGTCGTTCATGTCTGAAAAGTCAAACCAATAATTAAATTATTTTATCTAGCAATCCTACACAAAAGCCTGGGATGCAGACAAAACCTCCATCCACATCATGCCTGATGCAATGGACATTGCTCTTGCCAGAGAAAATAAGAAGCACTTCAGTGAGGTACAATCTGTTTTCTTTTCCATTTTCTACACACTTGTCCCACATATCAGGGCACAACACAATATGTGTTTTAGTTGATATTGATCAGTTTGTTCATTTCAAATTAGGCTGATTTTTTCATAACTGTTTTCATTGTATCTTTCCACAGAAACTCTATAAACTTGACAATGAGCTGTCCAAGAAGAAGGGCCATAACCTTCGGGCTGATGCTATTGCTGTCCAGGCTGCTAAAGCTTGCACTATTATTGCTAGTGATGTAAGTTGCAGTCTTCTGTGTTGATTTTCACATTGTATACATATTACTCAGATTTCAACTCACTTGTTCCACCAGTGACATTTTCTTCTACTTTTCCTACCAGTACAAGTACAAGACAGGATACCGTAAGCAAGTTGGCCACCACATTGGTGCTCGCTGCATCGAAGACGACCCTCTCCTCATGCTGGCTCTGAACTCAGCCAAGATTGCCAGTGATGCCCTGTATAAGAAGGACTTCAACAAGTCCAAGACCAAGTTCCACCTGCCAGTTGACATGATGGCCTTTGAACTGGCCAAGAAGAACCAGATCCAGGTCAACCATGCAAACTATATTACCCGCTTGCACAACTGGACATGCCTTCCAGACTCCAATGATGTTGTCCAGGCCAGACATGCATATAGCATACAGAGTGATGTGAGTATGGAAACTTTTACATTTCCATGTTTGTAAATGTGTATTTTCCAAATATTTAAAGAAATTACCATTGCACCGCCATGTATTTATAACCTGCAAAGTGATTTAAGTATGCAATTTTATACTTGATAGGAGTTTTGAAATTCTGGAACATATTTCACTAATATAAACCCTTTTTGTTTTGTCCAGGCTGTTTACAAAGAGGATCTGAGGATTCAGCAGGGTACTGGTTGGGTACCTATAGGTTCACTGGATGTCGAGAAGGTGAAGAAAGCTGGCGAGATCCTAAGTGAATATAAGTATCGTCATCACCCAAGCAACTACAAATTTGTCAGCTCCACAGAGGACATGCCCATGGTGTTGGCAAAGGCCAATGCTCAGGTCATGAACAAGGTACTTGTTTTGCGGTTTTTGTTGGAAAAAAACAGAATTTAAATTGAAAGGAAAAATAAGTAATATACATATGCATATAACATAAATATCCAAGTACACTGGCAGCATATCAATCGGAAGTCCTCCTGCAGTGGAATTAATTCTTTGTTAGTTAAATATTTTGCTTAATTATTGTCTTTTTTGTGTTTGGAATAATTAAACATCACAGCAATCCTACATTCAAGCCTGGGAGAAAGACAAGACATCCATCCATGTTATGCCTGATGCCATGGATATTCTACTGGCCAAAGCCAACAAAGTTAACTACAGTGTGGTAAGAATTTGAAACACTAAGTTGTTGTTGCATATTCTATTTTTTAAAGAGAGAACTAAGTTTCTTGTATTTCCTTCCATTTCATACAGAACACGTACAAGCAGGCAAATGAAGATGCCAAGAAGAAGGGTTATGATCTGCGCAATGATGCTATTTCCATCCTTGCTGCCAAGGCTTGCAGGGACATTGCCAGTGATGTAAGTTACCAGATTGCTCCACTGATAGTTACCAATCAGTATTATGTAGAGCTGCACATGTAAATATGGAACTTTAATTTCCTTTTTCCTACCAGTACAAGTACAAGACAGGATACCGTAAGCAAGTTGGCCACCACATTGGTGCTCGCTGCGTCGAAGACGACCCTCTCCTCATGCTGGCGCTGAACTCAGCCAAGATTGCCAGTGATGCCCTGTACAAAAAGGACTTCAACAACTCCAAGACCAAGTTCCACCTGCCAGTTGACATGATGGCCTTTGAACTGGCCAAGAAGAACCAGATCCAGGTCAACCATGCTAACTACATTACCCGCCTGCATAACTGGACATGCCTTCCAGACTCCAATGATGTTCGCCAGGCCAGACATGCATATAACTTACAGAGTGATGTGAGTATGGAAACTGTTTTACATTTCCATGTTTGTAATTGTGTATTTTCCAAATATTTAAAGAAATTACCATCTCATCGCCATGTATTTGTTTTGTCCAGGCTGTGTACAAGGAAGAACTGAAGATGCTGCAAGGTATTGGCTGGGTGCCTATAGGTTCCCTGGATGTCGAGAAGGCTAAGAAAGCTGGTGAGATCCTTAGCGAACACAAGTATCGTCAGCATCCAAGCAACTTCAAGTTCACCAACACTATGGAAGACATGCCACTGGTGCTTGCAAAGGCCAATGCTCAGGTCATGAACAAGGTATTGAATCAGAAATCCTCCCAAAGTGCCAACATGATTGAATATTTTTGTTTCATCAAGTGTTTTGACAAGTCAATACTGCAAAGTTAATTGTAAAGCAAAGTTCTCAACTCTTGGGTTTCTGTAACTTCAGAAATCATACACCGAAGTCTGGGACAAGGACAAGACAAAGATCCATGTCATGCCTGATGCTATGGATGTACTTCTGGCCAAAGCAAACAGTGCCATCTACAGTGAGGTAAGTGAAGAATTCTACTTTTTGTCACCACAACTCATATATGAATTATTTATACCAGGCCTAGGAAATAATGATTGAAATTGTCATATTGATAATGTATGTGTGTATTCAGGTCAAAAAAACAAAAAAGTTAAAACTCCACCAATAGTTCAGTAAAATGTGTCATATTCTGCTGATGTGCATTGCATCCTGTAAACCAGGGGTGGGCAATCATTTTGTCTGAAGGGCCACATTGGGTTTTAGATTTTGGTAAACGGGCCGGCTAGGTGGTGCGGGAAACTGACTCCCAAAGGAGGATTGGTGGTTAACTTAAAATCGTGCTTGATGGACTATTGACAGAGAAAAAATATTTTGAAAAGCCTGTAAATTGGTCCAACTCGAGATGGATGATGAAGCTCCAAATGATATTTGGCTCCACCTTCTTTGAGAGCACATATTATCATGCTAGGTGAAGGAGGGGTCTGACACTTTTTCTAACCAATCAAGCTGTCAATACTCTTACTTTGGCCTTTGGAGATATTATTGTGAAGGCTCTGTGGGCCGGACCATATAGTTCATCGAGCCGCATGTGGCTCCTGGGCCTTAGTTTGCCCACCTATGCTGTAAACTAATCTTATGGAAAAAAAATGCCTGATGTGATATAAATGCAAGGTTCCATTTCAAGTTTAAAAAGGTAAAATGTCCCGTTTTGTCTTCTTACAGAAAAAGTACAAGCAGGCAAATGAAGATGCCAAGAAGAAGGGTTATGATCTGCGCAATGATGCTATTTCAATCCTTGCTGCCAAGGCTTGCAGGGACATTGCCAGTGATGTAAGTTACCAGATTGCTCCACTGATAGTTACCAATCAGTATTATGTAGAGGTGCACATGTAAATATGGAACTTTAATTTCCTTTTTCCTACCAGTACAAGTACAAGACGGGATACCGTAAGCAAGTTGGCCACCACATTGGTGCTCGCTGCATTGAAGACGACCCTCTCCTCATTCTGGCTCTGAACTCAGCCAAGATTGCTAGTGATTTCCTGTACAAGAAGGACTTCAACAAGTCCAAGACCAAGTTCCACCTGCCAGTTGACATGATGGCCTTTGAACTGGCCAAGAAGAACCAGATCCAGGTCAACCATGCCAACTACATCACCCGCCTGCACAACTGGACATGCTTGCCAGACTCCAATGATGTTCGCCAGGCGAGACATGCTTATGACCTACAGAGTGATGTGAGTAAAAATGAGCTATTCAGGAATTTCATGTTGTATGTTTTTAAACATATTTGACAGTGATGAGTCACCTTTTGTTACCAGGCTGTGTACAAGGAGGAACTGAAGGTGCTGCAAGGTATTGGCTGGGTGCCTATAGGTTCCCTGGATGTCGAGAAGGCTAAGAAAGCTGGTGAGATCCTGAGTGAGCAAAAGTATCGTCAGCACCCAAGCAACTTCAAGTACACCAACACTATGGAAGACATGCCACTGGTGCTTGCCAAGGCCAATGCTCAGATCATGAACAAGGTATTGAATCAGAAATCCCCCCAAAGTGCCACCATGGTTGAATATGTTAATTTTATCAAGTGTTTTGACAAATCAATACTGCAAAGTTTATTGTACAGGAAAGTTTTCAACTCTTGGGTTTCTGTAACTTCAGCAATCATACACTGAAGTCTGGGATAAGGACAAGACTAAGATCCATGTCATGCCTGATGCTATGGATATTCTTCTGGCCAAAGCAAACAGTGCCATCTACAGTGAGGTAAGCGAAGAATTCACTATTATGGCAATACCACAAATGTATTTTATAGATTACTTATACTTGGAAGTACAGTACACTGTATTTTCTTAGTATACTTGGAATTTCTCTGATTGTTAACAGAAAAAATACAAGCAAGCAAATGAAGATTCCAAGAAGAAGGGCTACGATCTGCGGAATGATGCTATTTCCATTATTGCTGCTAGGGCTTCCAGAAATATTGCCAGTGATGTAAGTATCTTATTCACTTAAGGTGACATTTGATTTTAAATTTGTTACCTACGGAGCTTATTCCGAGCTTTGTCTTCTCATTAACAAATAATCAATTTGTTAAATAACTCTTCCAGTACAAGTACAAGACAGGATACCGTAAGCAAGTTGGCCACCACATTGGTGCTCGCTGCGTCGAAGACGACCCTCTCCTCATGCTGGCTCTGAACTCAGCCAAGATTGCCAGTGATGCCCTGTACAAGAAGGACTTTAACAAGTCCAAGACCAAGTTCCACCTGCCGGTGGATATGATGGCCTTTGAACTGGCCAAGAAAAACCAGATCCAGGTCAACCATGCTAACTACATTACCCGCCTGCACAACTGGACATGCTTGCCAGACTCCAATGATGTTCGCCAGGCGAGAAATGCTTATGACCTACAGAGTGATGTGAGTGTTATCCTAGATAAGTGGTTACCTGACTTGAATTTCACAGTTCTTCAAATAAGACCTGAATTTTGTAATACACTTTACAGGCTGTCTACAAAGCTGACCTGAAGTGGCTTCAAGGACTTGGCTGGGTACCCATGGGGTCTATTGATGTTGAGAAAACCAAGAAGGCTGGGGAGATCTTGAGTGAAAGGAAGTACCGCCAGCCCCCTAGCACTTTCCCCTTCAAAAGTACCACTGATGCAATGAACATGGAACTAGCCAAGGCTAATGCTTTGACAATGAACAAGGTACATTTTTGTGTGGAAGGATATGGTTCTTAATGAGAATAGAATACAAATTGTTTTATTCAGTGTCTGAAATTAACAGATCATTATTGCCTATTTCTGCTTTGTTTCAGCGTCTGTACACCGACGCATGGGAAAAGGAGAAGATCAAGCTGCACATCAATCCTGACACACCCGAGATCCTTCTTTCTCAACAGAATGCTATCAATATGAGCAGGGTTAGTTTGACTCCAGTGCTATACATAATAAGGAGACCAATCTATTTAAGTTTAGAATGTGGTCCGATCTCTGTGTCAATAAGACAGTTTTTGGGTTGTTGTTTTTTTAAATTGAAAATAACTGGGGTTTTGACTGCCTCGTGCATAATAAAATTAGATCTAAGAGCTGTTAACCAGATTAGCTCTGTTTCAAATCACTGTTTTAGAATTGGCTTGACGTGAGTCTTTATGTGGATCCACCATATGTGATTCAAACAACAAAGTCCACATGCAGAAGTGAGTTAGTCTTGTTTTTCATGTGTAAAATATAATCTGTTCTTGCAGAAACACTACAGACAGGGCTTTGAGGCCACAATCAACAAGGGCTATTTCCTACCCGGGGATGCAATCTCTGTCAAGTCTGCCAAAGCTTCCAGGGATATCGTTAGTGACGTGAGTGACTCATAATGTACCATTTGCTTGACTCTGAGCATTATACAGGTATAAGAAATAATGTCTCATCAAACATGTTATTCAGCTTTTAACATGAACTTTCCTCCTAATTTTATTAGTTCAAGTACAAAACAGGATACCGTCAGCAAGTTGGCCATCACATTGGTGCTCGCTGCGTTGAGGACGATCCTCTGATTATGCTGGCTCTGAACTCGGCCAAGATTGCCAGTGACGCCCTGTACAAGAAGGACTTCAACAAGTCCAAGACCAAGTTCCACCTGCCAGTGGACATGCTAAATATTGAACTGGCCAAGAAATGCCAGATTCAGGTTAACCATGCCAACTACATCACCCGTCTGCACCAGTGGACTTGCCTTCCAGATTCCAATGATGTTGTCCAGGCCAGAAAAGCTTACGACCTTCAGAGTGATGTAAGCCCCTCTTTGCCATTCATTGAATCTCAACACATGCCAGTTGGGCGAAACTGTGGTAACATTGCATTTGATTGCTTTAACTACAGGCCGTATATAAAGCTGACATGGATGAGGTTGTGGGCGTAGGATGGGTCCCCATTGGTTCGCTGGATGTCCTGAAGGCCAAGCATGCAGGAAATATTCTCAGTGACCATCTCTACAAGCAGAAGCCAGACATACTGAAGTATAAAACTGACATGACTTCCATGCCTATGGTCCTGGCCAAATCAAATGCTGAGATCATGAACCAGGTTAAGAAATTCCTACTTTTTTTTTTTTTTTTTACTTTTGGAGACAGTTGAAACTTCTGCCCTTGTTATTATATTATTTACTTACTATTATACTATATTATTTACTTATGTTTATTTCTAACCACAGAAAAACTACATAGCTGCTTGGGAGGCTGACAAGGTTAAGAATCATGTATCCCATGATCTACCGGAGCTCTTGCTTGCAAAAGCAAATGCTTACAACATCAGCAGGGTACGTTTCAACTCTATTTACTTTCTCATTTTGCATGCAAGTCATGTCAACTGAATTTGCACAATGATTGTATTTGTAATGATCATCATTTTATGATTGATGTATTTTTTCAGAAACACTACAGAGAAGCCGTTGAGGAGATGTTTAAAAAGGGCTACGACATGAAACCTGATGCTATCTCTGTTATTGCTGCCAAACATGGAAGACACATTATCAGTGACGTATGTAACACTGAATTCAACATCGTTCTGCTTCATTTTTAATTCAAGCTTGTATTTAACGCTTTAAATGACGACGCTCCTTTTCTGTGTACAGTATAAATACAAGGCAGGATACCGTAAGCAGGTTGGCCACCACATTGGAGCCTTGAGCGTCAATGATGATCCTCTGATTGTGCTGGCTCTGAACTCAGCCAAGATTGCCAGTGATGTCCTGTACAAGAAAGACTTCAACAAGTCCAAAACCAAGTTCCACTTGCCCGTGGACATGCTGAATCTTGAACTGGCAAAGAAATGCCAGATCCAAGTCAATGATTTCAACTACAGAACTCATTTGCACAACTGGACATGTCTGCCCGACTCCAATGATGTGGTCCAGGCCAGAAAAGTCTATGACCTGCAGAGTGATGTGAGTAATGAGAATTTCTCACTGAACAGTGCATTCATATCTATGTCTTTTGCAAAACCACTCATCTTTTACTTGCACTTTCAGGCTGTATACAAAGCTGATATGCAATGGCTCAAGGGAACCGGTTGGGTACCTATTGGGTCACTGGATGTGGAAAAAGCAAAGAAGGCAGCCGAGATCCTCAGTGAGAGGAAGTACCGTCAGCATCCTAGCAACTTCAAATTCACTGCCAATACAACTGATATGCCATATACCCTTGCTCAGGCCAATGCCGAAATAATGAACAAGGTACATCTTACTGAACTCACACTTGATTTTAACTAATTGTATTTTGTCACTTTTTTTCAGAAGTCTTATGAACCAAATACGGTTTAGCTGATACTAACATTTCGGAGCAAAGAGATGTTTACAGTTTAATGATGCTCAAATGTGGTAACATAACCACTTTTCATCTAATGTTTTCAGAAATCATATACTGCTGCCTGGGATAATGATAAAACCAACCTTCACATCATGCCTGACACCCCAGAGATTCTCCTGGCCAAGCAGAATAAATTCAACACCAGTCTGGTAATGCAGTGCATATCTTTTTACTGTATGATATATTAACTGCCATTTACCGTTGTTTTAGAAAGCTTATCAATTATTTGTGTTTAAATGTGATCAATTACTTATAATTTAATGAATTTCAATGTATCTGTTTTTGACACAGAGTAGTATGAAGTATTACATAGTGCATGGCATGTAAATGAGACACTAAAAACTGAATATTTGTTCCTCCAGAAAGCTTACCGTGAAGGCTTTATGGACACCATCAACAAAGGCTATTACCTTCCCAAAGATGCCATTTCTGTTTTAGCAGCCAAGCAATCACGTGACATCGTTAGTGATGTGAGTGTGCACTTGTCATTTTCACTTCTTCATACAATGTTCTCTTTATTTTTCTCCACCATACATTGCAGTGAAGAATATTTGTATTACAAAACTGAAAATCATCTCCAAATTTGCAGTACAAATACAAGACTGGTTACCGCAAGCAGTGTGGTCATCACATTGGAGCACTCAGTGTCAATGACGACCCACTGATTTTGTTGGCCGCCAACGCTGCTAAGATCTCCAGTGACAACATCTATAAGAAGGATTTCAACAAGTCCAAGACCAAGTTCCACCTGCCTGTTGACATGCTAACTCTTGAACTGGCCAAGAAATGCCAGATCCAAGTCAATGACTTCAACTACAGGACTCATCTGCACCAGTGGACTTGCCTACCAGACTCCAATGATGTTGTCCAGGCCAGAAAGGTCTATGATCTGCAGAGTGATGTAAGTAGATTTTGTTTTGCTAATAGTTTATGAAGCAAGGATGAATCTCAAAAGTTTATTTCAAAGGAAATCGTATACTGTCTTTGAATACAGCCTCAGGGATAGGAAACTAAATGCCATTTTTAATTTACACTCCATCAGGAAAGCCAAATGAATGATAATAATAAAAAGCATGTTGCATTGGGTTAAAAATTGATGTTTTCGTTTTAGGCTGTATACAAAGCTGACCTGGAATGGCTGAGAGGATGCGGCTGGTCACCTCAGGACTCTGTAGATGTGATCAAAGCCAGAAATGCCCAGGCTATTATCAATGAGAGGCTCTATCGCCAGCCCCCAAGCACTTTCAAATTCACCAGTGTTGTTGACCTGCCGGAAGTTGTCTTGTCCAAGCAAAATGCTGACAACCTCAGTGATGTAAGTAATGGCTTCAGCATAAAAGATTTGATGGCAAAAATAATAATTTATTTAACTTGATTCAATAATTTCTTTCTCTCAGTGGAAATACAGGGAACTCTGGGATAAAGAGAAGCTTACCATTCACATGCCAAAGGACGCTCCCGGTTTTGAACTTTCCAAGGCAAATTCTGTCAATATCAGCAATGTAAGTTTTAGTTTTTCTAAGAACTGTATACACTTCCCATCCGCTTTGGAGTGAGTTCTACATAAATATTTAATTTGCCATGTGCTCTGTGCAGAAACTGTACACAAAGTCTTGGGATGACCAGAAGGCCAAGGGCTACCATATCAAGGAGGATGCCATCTCTGTGTTGAAGGCCAGAGCTTCCAGAGATATCATCAGTGATGTAAGAAAATAACCATATGAGAATAAATTAAAACAGAAAAGTAAGAGAGTATCGTGCAGACTATAAGGTAACTTTGATCTGTTCTCTTTTAGTACAAGTACCATGAGGGATACCGCAAGCAGGTTGGCCACCACATTGGTGCTCGCTGCGTTGAGGAAGACCCTCTGATTATGCTGGCATTGAACTCAGGCAAGATTGCCAGTGATGTCCTGTACAAGAAGGACTTCAACAAGTCCAAGACTAAGTTCCACCTGCCAGTGGACATGCTGAATCTGGAACTGGCCAAGAAATGCCAGATCCAAGTCAACGATTTTAACTACAGAACTCACTTACACCAATGGACATGCCTGCCGGACTCCAATGATGTTGTTCAGGCCAGGAAAGCCTATGATCTGCAAAGCGATGTAAGTTTTTGGCCTGTTTTCAGACTTCAAAATGTATTTTGGCCATTTAAACATTCACATTATGAAATGTCTGAGGAATACGCCATGTAATTCACATAATCCACTTGTTTCTCATCAGGCTGTGTACAAAGCTGACATGGAGTGGTTACGTGGATGTGGGTGGATGCCACATGAATCTGTGGATGTTATGAAGGTGAAACATGCCCAGAAGGCCCTGGCTGAAGTAAGTCTGACTGCAGACTAACCTGACCTTTGCTAGAAAGAAAACATTTTTAAAACTATACAAAACATTCTGACATATCTTTCTTCATATCTTCTCAATTTGACAGAGAGGCTACCGTGTCAAGTTGGACGAACAGAAGTACATTGTTCCAACTGACAGAATAGACTTGCTGTGTGCCAAGAATGCTGCTGATGTCCTCAATGAGGTGAGCCTCTTTTCTCTTTAGAAGTATTTTGCTATTTATTTTTGTTAGAATTGCTTACAGCAAAGTTCCTTTGACAGATTCTTTAAATGATTGTGGCTCCTATTAATTGTGTTTCTCCTTGTCATTTGCTGTAGGCCAAATATCGTCAGGCTTGGCATCAAGAAAAGACAAAGTACTCACTGGTGGACACTCCAGGTCTGGCTACAGCAAGAGAGGTGGCAAAGAATGTGCACCCGGTAAGATAATGCCTTTGATTTGTTTGAGCTCATTTTAAAGTCTTGCTTTTTTGTTACTGCTATAACTGTTTAGTTATTATCTAATAATAACTCTTTGTATTACTTTCAGAAACTGTATACCAAAGAGTGGGACAAGGTCAAAGCCACAGGCTACTTCATGCCAGGAGATGCTGTAGGAATTAAGCAGTGCATTGTTTCATCCAAAGTACAGAGTAATGTGAGTATTGGGTTATATTTGCATTTATTGTTTTCATAATAACAATAAACATTCCCCCAACTATGACAGCGAACATAATGGAAGTTGCTCTTGTCTGTCTTGTAGCACAAATACCTTGAGGCATACCGCAAGCAGGTTGGCCACCACATTGGTGCTCGCTGCGTCCAAGACGACCCTCTCCTCATGCTGGCTCTGAACTCAGCCAAGATTGCCAGCGATGCCCTGTACAAGAAGGACTTCAACAAGTCCAAGACCAAATTCCACCTGCCGGTGGACATGCTCCAGTTTGAACTGGCCAAGAAATGCCAGATGCAAGTCAATGACGACAACTATAGAACCCGCCTGCACAACTGGACTTGCCTGCCAGACCAGAATGATGTCATTCAGGCCCGCAAAACCTATGACCTTCAGAGTGACGTGGGTGCCATTAGATAGCACAGACAATCACAAAACACACATGAAGTCAAGTGACAAAATGTCTATCTTCATTGCCTTTATATCTGTGTTTTTGTGTTCAGGTTGTGTACAAGGCTGATTTGGAATGGATCAGGGGCTGTGGATGGATGGCAGCTGAGTCAGTGGACCATGTCAAAGTCAGAAAGGCCCAGGAGATTATCAATGAAGTACGTACGCTGTGTCGAATTTTTTCATTTGCTTTGCTATTTTTTTCTCAGTGCATTATATCTGACCTTGATGCTCATTTTTTCTTACAGAGACTCTACAAGAAGCATGCCCAAGAATGTTTCGGAAAATTCACTCTGGTTGTTGACCGCCCTGAAATTGTCTTGGCCAAGATTAATGCTGCCAACCTCAGCGATGTATGTAAAAATCGAACACTTGAATTTCCGGATGACATGTCAAACACATCACCATATCCCAAAATCAAAATATACAATTCTAATGCTCATTTTTTTCTTCCTACTTTAGCTGAAGTACAAGGAAACCTTCAATGCAGAAAAGGGTCATTACATTGGTTCAGATGACACTCCTCAACTGGCCCATAGCAGAGAGGTGTCTAAGAACATCAGTGAGGTAATGTAAAACAATTTGCTCAATCAGATATTAAATTAAGTGATGATTGTCCTAGTGATTTGTCTCAAATATACCCTATATCATTTCAGAAACTCTACAAACTAGAATGGGACAAAGCTAAGGCTGCCGGCTACTCTCTGAACCATGAATATATCCCACTTGTCAGTGGCAAGAAGGGCAGAGAAATTATCAGTGATGTAAGTATCTCAGACTAATTTCTTAATCATCAGTGACAACATTGTTAATATTAATTTTTTCCTTATAAAATGGACAAACACATTTTCAACTTTTATTGGTTTGCATCTAACAGGCCAAGTACAAGGATGCTCATGAGAAGGCTAAAGGTCACTACATGGCTGGAACCCTGGTTGACTTCCCTGAAGTTATGCGATGTGGAGAGCAGGAGAAGGGCAAGGGACTGGTAGGACAGTTCTTCCAATAATTCACAGCAGGCATCAAGGAGCACCTTCCTAGAAAAAAGTAATGGAAGGTATTTTTTGTCAACATCATTATCATTTCCCATGTTCTCCTTGTCTGTACAGAGGCTGTACCACAAGGACTACAATCAAACCAAGACCAAGACCCACCTCCCACCTGATGTCATCGCCAACCAGGTGGCAAAGCGCTGCCAGGACATGCTGAGCGACGTCCTTTACAGAACCTACCTGCACCAGTGGACGTGCCATCCCGATCAGGAAGATGCTATCCGTGCCCGCAAGACCAACGAGATTCTCAGTGATGTAGGTGTTTAAGTGCCTTATTGCTTCTATCTGTGGCAAGAGCTTGGATGAACTCACTTTATACATGAAATTAACCCTTTTACATCAGGATTTCTTCATGATCTATTGCCATTATGATTAGATTCATGAATAAAATTCTTTACTTCTTCCCCTTTTACCATTTTGTAGGTGTACTACAAGGAGGATCTGACCTGGATGAAGGGCATTGGCTGCTTTGTCTGGGACACTCCAGAGATCCTTCGTGCCAAGAAGTCTTACGAGCTGCAGAGTGAAGTGAGTGTCCTTGTGAACTAAAAATGTTGTTAATAACACGTGATTCATTCCTGATATTACTTTTGTTGAAACTTAATTGTCTGATTCATCAACTTGTTTTTTTTTTTTTTTTAGCTTAAATACAGAGACGAAGCCAAGAAAGAATTCAACAACTACTCTATTGTGACTGACACACCCGTTTATGTGACTGCTGTCCTTGGTCACACCTGGGCCAGTGAGGTGAGTGAGCTGGGCAGATATTGAGCATTCAGATTTTAATTTAAATGCTGAAATGGTTTTTATTAATATCTATGAATTATCACTGACAGCTGAACTACAGGGAGGCTTATCATAAGGAGAAGCATCTCTACACCACCGTCCTCGATACTTACGACTATGCCAGATGCCACAACTTCAAACACTTCTTCAGCAACGTAAGTAGATACTGACTGTTCTATATGGAGAGTGAGTGAAAATTCTACATTTGCATTTACACCAGCTAATGTAAATGGCCTGTTTTAAGGATATCGTGTTTCCTGTCAACAGAAAAGCTACTCTGCTGCCTGGGATAAGATCAAGGCTAAGAGCTACCAGATTCCACATGACTCTCATGCCTTGGTGCACGCCAAAGCCCAGAAGACCATTCTCAGCAACGTAAGTTCCTGTTGTGTTCTACATGTTGATTTATAACCATGTAACTTCCTCAGACATCATCATTGATGAGACTCTATGGCTCTTCGCCCCCTTGCAGGTGAAGTACAAGGAGGATTATGAGAAGTTCAAATCCCTCTACAGCCTGCCCAAGTCTCTGGAGGATGATCCTGCCACCGCTCGCTGTGTCAAAGCTGGAAAGCTGGTCCTGGATGTAAGTAAAATGTGTTTAGCCATTTCATTTTTCATATCCGTCACGATTGATCTGGAAAAAATGCGAATTGAGAACTGAAAGAACCACCTGTTGGGTATGTTCATAGCGTCTGTACAAAGAGAACTATGAGAAGACCAAGGCCAAGAACCACATCCCACCAGACATGCTGGAGATCCTGTCTGCTCGCAACACCCAGTCCACCGTCAGCGGTATCAACTACCGCAAATACCTGCACCAGTGGATTTGCCTGCCTGACATGCAGACGTACGTCCAAGCCCGCAAAGTCAACGAGCAGCTCAGCGACGTGAGTATTATTCCTCACCTTGATCTTGTGCTTTTATGGCATTGGCATAGTAGATTGGTGAAAGTGGTGAAAGCTTAAAGTCACATTCTACCTACCTGATATCATTATTTACTTGTACTTGTAGATTGTACATTTTTTAATTCACATTAATACATATACTGCATGATGAATGGCCAGGTTTCTGCCAGTGAGTTTGACCTCATACAAAATTTGTTGGGTTATTTTTGGGTGCTCTCCACAGATCTTCTATAAGGATGACCTGAACTGGCTGAAGGGTATTGGCTGCTATGCCTGGGACACACCCGAGATCCTGCGTGTCAAGTATGCTGGCGACATTCGGAGCGAGGTTTGTCCACACTTAAATGCATCTTTTTTTTCTAAATCCCTTTTAACTATTTTAAGTCAAACTCTCCCTACACTTCTCATCTTGTACACAAACAACACTTTGTATTTGTTTTACCAGAAAGCAACGTTGTTTACTATGCGCTCATGTTTATATTCCAGCACAAGTACAAAGCCAAAGCTGTCGAGGGATTCAAGGAATACTCTGTGGTCACAGAGACTCCGGTGTATGAGACAGCCAAGCAGAATGCTGAGAACCTGAGTGATGTAAGTGACTTTCCCTATTTATGCCATACATTTGAATTTGACAAAGAACATCATATTTCATCTCATCCTCCTCTCTTTTTCCAGCTCCACTACCGCTATGATTACAACACCAATGTCAAGGGAACCAGCACTTCTCCTGCTGTCACCATTGAGACAGAGAGGGCACGCCTGGCCAACTACATCCAGAGTGATGTACGAATAAATTCCATAATATCGCACGTGTGATTAAAAGCTTAAAAACGAGTTTACCCTCAATGTTTGTTACCTAATAAATTCACCGTGTGCTGTAATTGTCAATGTCAATTTTATCCAGCCTGAAATGCATCTGGTCTCACCCTGTTTTTCTTGCTTCTATCAGAACTGGTACAAGGAAGCCAACAAGAACCTGATGCCCACTGGATATTCTCTGCCCCATGACACCCCTCTGATTAAGCAAGTTAAGCAGAACAGTGTGGTCAGCAGCAATGTAAGCAAACGCATCGTCTTGTATTGAACCATCCAGCTGAATTCTTTTTTTCAATTTGATGTGACTGAGTCTTTGTGTTCGCCATTATTCTGCTAGGTGAAGTACAAGGAGGCATATGAGATGATGAAGGCGAAGGCCTACACTCTTGACCCAGAGGGCGTCAACTTCGTCAGCTCAAGGAAGGCCAACCAGATCACCAATGAAGTAAAGATGGGCGCTATCCTTATTGTTCATGGATGATACGGCATGGTGACACAGACTAACATGATTCTGGTTTCCTTCGCCAGCGTCTGTATCGTGAGACTTACCACAAGCAAAAGGACAAGATCCACACAACCTACGACACCCCTGATATCAAACAAGTCAAGATGAACCAGGAGAATCTCAGTGATGTAAGACACATTTTTAAGGCTTCTACTCTTTTGTGGAAACTGATTAATATGTTCTTCTGACCCTAAATGTCTCTTTCCTTCTTTCTTAAGTTGTGCTACAAAGAGAAGTTCTACAATGCCAGAGGCCAGCTGATTTCCATGCCCATTACACCAGAGCTGATGCATTGCTACCATGTCAATGAGATCACCAGCGACGTAGGGAGAACAAAAAGTCAATTTCATTAATTGTACTTTGAAAATCCTGCAAATAATGACTGGAAATAATTTTGTGCTCTTAGCTGAGATACAAAGAGGACCTGATGTGGCTGAGGGGCGTCGGCTGCTTCCTGTATGACACTCCAGAGATGGTCCACGTCCGCAACATCACCAAAATGAGGGTATGTTTTCTCTTTTCTGCCGTGTCCTTCATTTGTATTGCCTAAATGAGTGGTGCTTAATTTTTTATGATCTATTTTTTTCATTTGGTAGGTCAACTATCCAGTGGAGGCCAAGAAGAACCTGGCCAACTTCTCTGTCGTCCTCGACACACCAGAGTACAACCGTGTGACTGAGCTGAAGACCCACATGAGCGGAGTGAGCCATTTTTTCTCAGTCACAATCAAATGTTTCGGATCTGAGTAAATAGATTGTTTAGTGTGTCAAAAAGGTTTTCATTCAGCACCTGACATAACCTTTGCTTTCTGTCTGATTTCAGATGATCTACAAAGCTCAGAGCAGGGAGGAAATGGCAAAGGTCACCACCTCTGCCGACTGTGTTGACCTCCAGAGAGCCAAATGGGCCCAGCAGCTTACCAATAAGGTAAGTGTTGTTTCACCATTACTTATTGAGGGTTTTTTTCTCCTTATTGTTATCTAACAATAATCTCTTTGTACTCTTTGCCTACAGTACTTATACACCGACGTTGCCTCTAAAGAGAGATCACACTTCACTCCAGAGATCGACACTCCAAACATGGACCACGCCAGAAAGATGAAAATGGTCTACAGCGATGTAAGTCTTGAGTATCTTTCCTCCTTTATCTGTACTGGCTTTCTGTATTTTCTTCACAACTCTTTAATTGTTTAAAAAGTGGGAATATCTTGAAATATGACCTGCTCCTTTGATTCCCTTAGAACAAGTACAGAGATCAGTATGAGAAGATGAAGCACAGATACACCGCCATCGCTGACACTCCCCTCCTGGTCCGTTCCAAGAAAGCCTACCTCCAGTCCAGCGATGTGAGTATACATAATTTGCATTTTGATCTGCCATAAACTGTTTTTTGAAGTTTTATACAATTAAACGAATTTGAGGATTTTTTGTTATTTTTGTCCAGCAAATTCAAAATTAATTCAAATTTTCATGGTTTTTACTCGGCACCAGCTGACACATTATTTTATTGTCTCCTTAGCTGCGCTACAAAGAGACCTTCGAGCTCTCCAAGGGCCACTACCACACAGTCAAGGATGCCCTGGATATCACCTACCACCGCAGAGTCACCGATGACATCAGCGAGGTTGGCAACCAAAACTGCTCCTTTGCAATTCTACATTAAGATATATATGACCTTTCACAAATACTAAACTTGATTATTCTCTTAACCACAGGTCAAGTACAGAGAGAAGTACATCAACTCCCTGGGTACCTGGAAGTCCATCCCAGACCGTCCAGAGTTCTTCTTCAGCAAAATTGTCACAGAGAATGTCAGCAGCGTGAGTATTGTAGATACACCTTAGCATTCGAAGAAGCACACACATTATAACAGATTCCACCCTCTATCCCCTGTTATAATTCAATGAAACCATGTCTTATTTCTGTTTTCAGGTCAAGTACAAGGAGGACCTGGATTGGCTGAAGGGTATCGGCTGCTTCGTGTGGGACACACCTGAGCTGGTGCAGGCTGAGAGAAACAAGACTCTCTACAGTGAGGTGAGGCATCTTTTTAGTTAAAGTGACTGATTTCACATTCTACTTAATAATATAAACTTTTTCCAAATCCTATAACTTATATTATTTAGAAATTGAGGTGTGACATTTTTTTCTATATTCAATTTTTGTTTGTTTTCCCCAACAGAGGCTTTACAAATCCTCCTCTGAGAAGACCAGAGGAAACTTCAAATACACTTGCGACTCTCCATTCTTCCAGGCCGCCAAAAACGCTTCCATTCTCATCAACGATGTGAGTCCTTTCATTCTTTAACCCCAAATGGTAATGCACAATTGTAGCAAAAATGTGTCGGAAGTAACTTGATGGATTCAAGGTTTTAATATAGACTGTTAAATCATGTTTTTCTGTTTCTGTGCATCTTAATGGGATTCTCAGCTCGGAGGTAAAAGATGAATTCATGGTGTTATGCGTTATATAATGTGTTATTGTATTTGTTATTGTTATTACACCTCTGCTGTTTCTGATCTCCCCTTTTTTCAAGTAATAGCAACAACAGCTGTTTAATGATTGTTTTAGTCCTCCTCTCTCCATTGAAAATAGCTCTCTGGAAAATACATGACAGCGCACGTTGTTTCCCCCGGCATTTGTCTTTAACCGCCTTCTGACATTCTGAGCAGAGGGCGTACAGAGCTAATTATGAGAAGACCAAGGATAAGTTCACCATTACTACAGATGATCCTAGATACCAGCTGGCCAGGGAAAACAACAAGATGAGCCAGGTAAACGTCCGGGTCATGTAATACGACCGGCCTGCATCTTCTCGCTGATCCCGACCTCATGGTGCATGGGGTCACCTACAGGCCTGCCGCTGGTCGTCGCATGGTTAATGGTTTTGTCTTGTTTCAGCAAGACAAGTTCCTGTCCGTCCGTCTGTCTTTCTGTCAGTCTGTCACCAAGTCTCCTCGTCCTCTCACTTTTTTTCTTGTCTTGAGCAGGTTGTTGCAAACAGTGCCACTCAAATAGCAGCTGAAGTGCTATCGTGAGTGAGCTGAACCCCTCCATCTGTGCCGCTAAAGAGACAGTTAATCACTTGTGCTTTGTAGTCAAACAAGCCAACGATCGAACAAACTATTTGTTTAACTTTCTGCTCGTAAAGAGAGGGTTTTCTGTCTCTGAGGCCACAGATCGGGCTATAGCTCCAACGTCACACTTGGATTCCCAGAGACGTTTTTCTCCGGTCCTCCCAGTGTCACCTCTAGTTTCTGTGTTGTTTCAACTGGCATGCTGTGTGTTGTTGTTGTTGTGTGTGTGAACAGGTGATGTATAAATCCAGAGCAAAGGATCTCCTAAAGAGTGGCTGCAATGAGCTACTCCGCCCAGACATCCTCACAGCCCTTTATCAGACCACTATGGGCAGTAAGGTAATAACAGAGCATTTGAATCATAGAAATGCTGATTTCTGTCAGCAAGCATTCTCAATGATGAGGTTACTACGCTGCAGGGCTTTATCACTTTATATACTCATCATCGCTCCCATCCCACTTAACCGTTAGTGGGCAGTAACCACCACACCATTCATACTCTAATCCTCCCATCACTTGTTCGGCTATTGCTGATGACTGAACCTTTAATGTTGATTAAAAATTAATTTCGAGAGTTTCCCATTTCCCCCCAGATAAACATATCTTGTGTCAGAGAGGATATGATTTATCCGTTCATTTTTTTCCCGTCCATACATGCATATAGAAGGGAATTATAGATATGTAGAGATGTATTAGTTTGCATAGAGGGAAAAGCCATCCCTTTGATATGCTGTGGGGTATTTTTTTTTTTAAATATCAACACCCAAGGCCCAAGTTGCATTGGTATTGCCATTTTTATATGCATTAAGTCCACCAGTAACTTAACTTTCATTGTTTCTCTTGAGGATTTACTCCTTGAATGATTAGCAGAGTTAGCCTGCTGCTGGTCACCATGAGCAACAGTGGGCCCGACATATTTTGTTGGATGACTGAATAGCGGTAACATGTCTCTGTCTTCATTGTGACCCAACAATTAACCTTTTCTCTGTGCATGCGCGTTCACTCAAGCATGTTTTTCTATGTGTGTATCACACCACATCACTTACTAGACATAAGACCAATTTATTTAGTAGCAGATACACTTCATATTCCTAATGTTACTTAGACTTGTTAGAGAACAATCCATAAACTGTAAATAGTGAATTTCCAATGAAATTGTCCACATCTCTATATATTGACTTTATTTGTAACCTGTTTTTTTTAGTTCGATGTCTATTTATCCATATATAGAAGGGCATAGAACTGTATTGTAAAAAGAGCCCCAATATTGACATGAAATGTGGACTTTTTATGGGATTGGGGTTTTTTCTTGAAGCAAGACTATTCAAAATACACACAAATGAAAAATTGTTGCTTTATTATGAATTATCCTAACTTCATGCACGTTATACTTCAGTGGCGCTACAGGGAGCAGTACGAGCGTGCAAAGGATAAGTTCACCTCTGTTCTGGAGACTCCTGAGTATGAGGCTCACCGTCGCAGCAAGAAGATCGGTGATGTAAGTTTTGCCTCTGTGTTGAATTTTCAAATTAGTTTTATTTTCTCTTTTTCTTTGCGATTATTGAACTGATCTCACAATGTGATGATTGTTCCCCAGATCATTTACAAGATGGAGTACAACAAGACCAAGGCTAAGGGATACACCCTGCCTTATGACACTCCATACCAGCAGCACATGAAGAAGGTCAAGGAGATCACCAGCAATGTAAGTTGCTCATCATCACAAATAGGAAGCCAACATAAAATAACATAGAAATTGCACTGAACCAACTGATTGTTTCTCATGCAAATTACAGCTCAAGTACAAGGAGGTGTATGAGAAGAGCAAGGCCCAGATCAACATGGACCCTGAGGCTCATGATATTCGTGCTGCCAAGGAGGCTTACAAGAACATCAGCAATGTAATAATCTTTTTTTTCATCCAGATTTTTTTTAAAATTTTGATATACATGGGTCAAAACATTCATGTGTAAATTTCCGTCTTATTTCAGCTCGACTACAAGAAGAAGTATGAAGCCACCAAGGCCAAGTGGATCTGGACAGCTGACAGACCCGACTTTATCAATGCTGCCAAGAACTCCCTTCAACAGAGCGACGTGAGTTGGTGCTTCCGTCTTTTGCAAGACGACAACGATGACGGGCCAGAGTGACGCTTTTAATGTTTCTCCTATCTCTGCCCACAGGTTGAGTACAAGTACGACAGGGAGATGATGAAGGGCTGCGTGATTCCAGTAGTCGATGACAAGTTAACAGTCCTGGCTATGAGGAATGCTGAAATGGCCAGCGATGTGAGTTTATCTTTTTTATCCTCCTTTTCCTTTAAATAGCAATGGGTAAAAAATATACCATCTGATAATACAGTAAGTGATAATAAACACAGATTCCTGCAAGTACAAACAATTATAGTGACATTGGAGATGTGAAGTCGCATAGTGACAGAAAAAGGTGCTGATGCTACGCCCCTTTTGGCCTCCAGGTGAAGTACAAGGAAAAGTACGAGAGGGAGAAGGGCCACTATGTGCCCGTCCCGGACACTCCTCAAATCCTCCATTCCAAGGCTGTCCGCTCTTTGATATCTGAGGTAAGACCCATTCTGTGCAAAATTAACACATTTTTGTAGATATTGAACAGGTGTCGAGTGATATATACTTTGTGTACATTTGTATTTTATTATTTCAGAGCAAATACAAGGAGGCCAGTAAGAAGGAAATGCAGTCAGGCTCTTTCACCACCCTGCGGGAAACCCGTGACACCGTCCACAGCAAGGAGATCAACAAGCTCGTCAGCGGGGTGCGTTAATTTCACAAATCTCTACTAATTCAGACTCTTCCATCTCATAGTCCTCAACACCAGTCACTCACCTGGCCTCCCTGACTCGTCCTCTGTTGTAGAAACTGTACAAAGCCAAGTTCGAGAAGGAGAAGGGCAAGTCGGTGTACAACAATATGAGTGTTCCACCCGATGTTCAGCACGCCATGGAGGTGGCCAAAAACCAGAGCAACGTACGTTATGACATTTATTGTTTTCCTTTCATGGTAAGCTAGCATAAACAGTTTTCTTATCAGTGTGCGCTTTCTCATCGTCTCTTTCTACCTACATTTACAGTTTGCCTACAAGAAGGATGCCAGGGCCAACCTGAGCTACACAACTGTGGCTGATCGACCTGACATCAAAAAGGCAACACAGGCTGCCAAACTCATCAGTGAGGTAATCAGAGAACACATCCGTAAAATAGTGAAAGACCAAGAAATTAGCGCTCTGTTGACATATTGGTTCAATGTTTTGGCCTCTTTCCAATTGAGCAGGAACTATATGTTGGAATGTTTCTTTGACTCTAATCCATAGCGAAGAAGAATGAATTCCCTCAATGATGATGATCTACAAAGCGCTAAAGATAGAATTTGCAAACTGTTCCCACCACTGTTATATGTGCATCATCCAAAGGCTCTTGTTTGGTCTTCCGTCAGGTTGGCTACCGCGAAAAGGCCCGCGCGGAGGCCAGCCGTGGAGGCTCTCTGGCCCACCGCCCAGACATCGCTCTGGCCACCGAGGTGTCCAAGCTGACCAGCCAGGTACACCAAAGCATCCGGCCCATCTGTCGTCCCCTCTCGGCGGCAGCCAAAACCCACTTCTTTTCCCAAGGGTTTCTCACAGTTATCATCCTTGATCATTTCACAGCCGAGATGGTTGGGAGCTGTATCAAAACCCAGCAGAGATCAGCGAGTTTCAGCTGACTGGGTGTCATTATCAGATGTTCAAGCTAATAGTATTTGCAGACTAGTGTTGCTGTAGTAGATGCTTAACAGCGGTCCTGTAGGCCTAACTATGAAAACTAGCAGCTCCTTCATAGCGCTTCGTTTGCCATTCTGCATTACAACCATGCATTACTCTGTCACTGTGAGTCCACTGGAGTCCATTTACATGCTTATTAACTGCCCATATCACAACAATGTATATGTTCCATCTTCACGCTGTCCTTCACCCCTATTTCTCAGACTGTCATTCCTACACTGCTCTCATACCTTCCATCCATCCTCCTCCTCATCTCCTTCTCTGTCCACTCTACCTTCCATGATGTCCCAGTCTTTTGTGTTCTCATCCCACCATCTCACTGCGCTTTGTAGGTGGAGGCCAAGCCCTCCCTCCATGGAGCCGCCTCCTATGATACCCCCCAGATGCGCCACATTAAGAAAATGAGTGCCGTGACTAGTGATGTAAGGAGGTCTTTTTTGCCCTGAAACCCGGAGGGCGACTACTCTGTGTGTCTCCACTGTCTTCCTCTTCCCCTCATATGCATTTATTGGCTGGTTTCTGATTTAAACAGCGGGGCTCACTGAACCTTTGCTGCAGACCTTTCACAAGGGCTTTTTAGAAAGGATTTTGCCTTTTGCATTTTTTCAGATCACCAGATGATCATTTTGGTTCTGCTTGCACACCTTTTTGCCTCATGTGCATCTTTAATTTTCTTTGGCCACCCCTGCCTCACTGCTGAGCATGTCAAGCATTAGTTGCATAAGTGCCATTTATGTTAACGAATTTTTCAACTGATTTCCATTTCCATTTTCTCTGGAATCATGCAGGCGAAGTGTTTCCAATGTATTAGAATGTATTGACTGTTCTCTTATGGCATTGGTGTAAATCCAGTAGTCAGCTACATTACTTAATTTTTTTTCTGAGTACCAGAAGGCAGTGTTGGCCCTCTAAAAGTCAATTTTGAAAAATAAGAATAAGTATTTATGTATTGTTACTACTGGGTTCACACATGATTATTTTCATTTCAAGTATGACTCTAGCTGTCATTTCATATCTAATGCTGCAGTTTGACTAGATGAACACAAACCACGTCCCTTCTTCTGCCATATATACAATTTCATATATGAAGCCGATGTGATGGTCATGTCAGTCAAAGTTTGCTGCACTCACTGTCTACACTCAGCACCCAAATGCATCTTTGGTGACCAGTGAAGAGCTGGGAATGCAACACTGTTGGATTTGACAAAGCATTCGCATGCCAATTAACACATATAAAAAGGCCCACCCACGTATGACAACACAGGAATTAAAAAAACACTAATAGTAGAGGAAGAAAGAGAATTCCAGTCGACTCAGTTGAGTTCTTTTAAGTGTGGACTGAAATCTGAATGTAGAACAAGGTAATGAGGTAAGTTAGCACTGAGCCCATGAGTGTACAGTACTTCGTCATGTGTCATTGTGGTTTAAGGAACTTTTAATGCCTTCGAATATATAATGAGAATTTAAAAAACAATGTTATTTTTGTCCAAACCCTTGAAGCAAAACTGCATATCAAAATGTAGATATCATCCTCCCCTCTGCGATAAATTAGCACCATGATCACTGACTTGAAATGGTTAACAAATTGGTGCATGGAATAATAAGACACTTTTGGAAGATATGTGTTTCTTGTATAACAAGGGATGTGTGTTTATGTCGATGTCCACATGTGTATAAAGTCTGAGTTTTCTCATCCCTTTTTATACATTATACAACAAAGCATTATGTCGCCCTTTGAATGTGTCTGTGCTGACGTCTCCCACAGTTGTTTTTGTTTTTCATCTCCTGTCAAAGTTAGAGCTTACGCCGGCTTTCATTTTTTTCCACCCCGACAGTTGAAGTACAAAGAGAAGTTTGACAAAGAGATGAAAGGAAAGAAGCCACAGTATGACCTGAAGGAGAGTAAGATTTACCAAACTTTGAAGGATGCCAACACACTGGCTAGTGAGGTGAGCACTCACACCGTCGTCACAGAGCTGTATTTTTTGGCGACATTTGTGTTTTTGTCGGGCCATGAACGGCTAACTTGCTTATCCGTGTTGTTTTTTGCTCACAGGTGAAGTACAAGGGTGATCTGAAGAAGATCCACAAGCCTGTGACTGACATGGCAGAGTCCCTGTCCATGCAGCACAACTTGAGTACCAGCAAGCTATCCAGCCAAGTAAGACATCGTTGACCTTTAATCCTCCCATCGCCCAGGAGGCTGCTTGTGGTCAGATCAGTTTCTACACTGACTGACCTCAGCATCTCCGTCACACACACACACCTCAATAACAACCCACATGCTGTCAACCGTTGACGGTGTCATTTCCACACTAAGTTCCCCCATCCATACCCACTCTGACCTCATCTGGTAGTGACCCTTCTCACCCTTGACCCTTGGAGCGTTGACCCTCCCGTACTAGCAACTACTGTAACCTCATTGTCCTTTTTAAAGTGTTCCCAGACCATTTGTTTAATCCTGGAGTTCACATGATCATGTAACATCAAACTCCATTCTCCTCCCAGAGTGTAGACCACTTTTAATTGTTAACCATCATTTTTTAATATCCACTTATTCTTTAATGAGCATGTCATGTACATTGACATTGCCAAGATGAAATGGATTGTTTTATTTCAGCCATCAAATATGATTTTTCTTTTCCTTTGGGAGAGAGCAATATCTTTTATTTTTCTCATATGCTGTACTGAGCTGTGTTACTTGACTGGGAATTCCCCCGTAGTACCGGTACAAGAAGAAATTTGAGGAGAGTAAGGGTCACTACCATATGATTCCTGACACACCAGAACAGCTCCACCTCAAGGAGGCTTCTGAACTGCAGAGCAACGTAAGTGGTACAACCTAAAGGGGGGGGTCGGGGGGCAAAGATCACTGCATTCCACCCCACCTCTCAATCTGAAAAAGTAGGTTTATAAAACACACATGCTGTATTTAACATCTGTTTCTCTGTTCTCCGCATCACAAATTGTTTCATGTTCTTTAGGAAATGTAGAAAACAAGTCATTGAATCGACCAAATGTGCAATCAGCAAGCTAATATTTATTTGTACTTCACTACAGGTGAAGTACAAGGAGAAGTATGAGAAGGAGAAGGGCAAAGCAATGCTGGACTTTGAGACTCCCACGTACGTGACTGCTAAGGAGGCGCAACATATGCAAAGCCAGGTAAAAACTCTTAACCTACACACTCTTTTTTCAGATTTTCCTTCACAGGAGATTTTTTCGGCACTTTTAGATCAACATGTGATCAAACTTTGGATCCCGGGGAGCTGCTGCATCTCTGCAAACTGTGTTGCATATAGTGGTTCTTGTTACGTGCACTCACTTGCCGATATGTCTGAAACACTCAAACAGTTATCGTCTTTAATGTTAGTTTCATCCCGGTGGGCTTCATGAATAGGCAAGCGAGTGTGTTGACGTGCAACCATTTATATCACGTGCACAATGTATTTTTATATCTTTTGCCAAGATTTTTACACTGCCTTCAGTGCCACCTCATGGCATTTCAAACAGCTTATTAGTTCCAGAATTTTTGTTTATGGCTCACTTGGCAACCCAACAATGGTAAAGTACACTGTATTATCATTTCCTTTGTCAATCAATATACAACCAGTTGTGATAGCCTAATACTGGGAGAAGGCAGTGTAAAAATAGCAACTTACCCAGCACCTTGTGTTTTGTTGGCCGCTAATTAATTCTCTAGTAAGTACTCTATGTTCGGATCTTCCTCCAATGATGGAGTGAAAAAGGTAAAGTATTGTCCACACAGACATTTTATATAGCATACATATTGATAAATAGGTATGAAACATTGTATGATTAATAGATAATAGATATAATTGTTTTTAAAAGTTGGTGTATAAACAGCAACTACACATTTTTAATTTTATATACATGTATACATTAATTGCATACACATTTGCCTCAGTTAATATTGTATTTATTTTTTATCTGATTTGAATTGATTTCATGTGATTTAAGTGCTTTTTAAATTTGATTTAATTAGGTAATTGTAATTAATTATTTTTACCATTTTTATTTATTTTTTACTTTTTTTAAATATGAAATTTGATTATTTATCAATTAGGATATTAATCGTATTTCTATTCTGTAATTCCTTATAAGAATTAATCATGTCAAGTTAGAAGACAGTTGTTTGACTTCTCTCGCCGATTTTATTCACATCTTTTCCACAAATATTTAAGAAAGATTGTATTCATATTGTTTTCTCATAGTTGCCACTCCACACCCACTGACACACACACACACACACATGCAAGGTCTGAGGCGATGATGAGGCGTGGATGTGGAGGATGAGCCGGTAACTGCATTGTGAACCAGCGCTGCTTGCATGCGATTATCTGAGCTGTGTCTGTGTCCGTGTCTTATCTTTGCGGCCAATAGAAAGACTATAAGAAGGACTATGAGGAGCACATGAGGGGCAAGAACCTCTCGGGCTTGGAGGTCACCCCCGCCATGTTACATGTCAGGCACGCCACCAAAATAGCCAGTGAGGTAACTAAAGGACAATTTATCACCCCTCCTCCCCCAACAACAACAACAACTTCCCCTATCTCACTCATTCCCTATAATTGTACTAAGACGACATCACAACCACAAGTTTCTCTTTTACTCCAGAAGTGTTCCCTTCACCTTTGACCCTTTGTGGATCCACCTGTGTCGTAGTTAGCCACCGTTTGATTGCATGAGTCACTGTAAACCATTAATGACGACCAGTACTCAAGTTGTGAAAAGAAATCGAGGGGGATGGTGGATTTTATCATATATTTGTGCTGATAACAGCGCAGAGGGTGGGAGACCATCTCTGTACCCTTTTGATTGTTGTTAAAGCATAAAGATAATGATTATACTCCTAAAACAACATGCATGTTATGGATGTTAGGTGTCAGATACCATTAACTGAAAGTTGGTACTATCTGTAAAGTACAGTGTGTAAAGTAAACTCATTAGTGCAAAATGAATGTTGAAATAGCAGTAATACCACAGTCATTGATAAGATTTCACAAGGGATGTAAAGGGGGGATGATTTTGTTAATTCAGGGGGGATGCCACCCCCCCCCCTCAACTCGAGTACTGATGACGACCCACCTCCCTGATGTGAATCCACTTGATCTAGTGTAGGTTACTCACATCATCTCATCCAAAGCCCTTCTTCTAGTAGAAGTAGATGTAGAATTTAGCAAACACCGCCTGCATGCTGCTTACTGTTTGATGTTTTTGCAGCCTAGTTTTCTGTTGAAATGCCGAACTGTTTTGTCTTCTGATAAAAAATGTGGTTCACCTTGTCTTTTTATCAGGGTTCATGCCAAAGTCACCGACGCCTCCCATCCCGCTGCAAAAAATGTGACAGATTTTGTCGGGTTTGTTTTTTTCATCAGTGAAGATTTGAATCGGTACTCGGGAGGCCCGGTGACTTTGAGCCGAAATGGAGGCAAGCGGCGGGGGGCTTGCCCGCTGTACTGTCTGTCTGTTGTGCCTCTGCCTGGCCTGCCTGTGCGCCCCTTTCTGCAGTCTCTCTGTTCTTCTTCCGTCCTGTAGAAAGAGTACAGAAGGGATCTAGAGGAGGGGGTGAAGGGTAAAGGGCTAACCTTGCTGGAGGAAACTCCGGAGCTTTTGAGAGCAAGGAATGCTACTCAAATCCTGTGCGAGGTATGAAGGAGTGGGAGGTATTGACGGGAGCGGCCGCTGCGCGCTCTCTCATCCGGGTCGGCTTCCCCCGCAGTCCCGCTCTCGGTGCATCGCCTGCTGACTTTAACTAAAAGCTTCCATCCTCGCACTAAAAGGGGCGGCCGCTGGGTTTGACTCCCCTGTTTTAATGGCATCACTAATGTCCAGTCTTCTTCTGAGGTCTAGAAAGTCTAATCATGTGTGGAACTTTCTTTTTTCCCTCTTTTTTCTACTTTTCTTCTACTTAATTTTTTCCTCAACTTTCAACCATGTTATAACAGTTTCATCAAAAGCACCAAACCATTTTTTTTTTTTTTTTAAAAGAAGAGAATCAAAAAAAACATTTGGGTGGACGGAGGGCACTACTCTCTAAATATAAGGATCATGATTAGTATTAGCAGTCTTTTACTTATACACATTCTTCTATTTCTCTTGGATTTCAAACTCCAATACTATCAATTTTACTGTATTTCAGGCATTAGCAGTGTGTAAAAAGCTTTGACTTTGTACATTACTTTAAGCTCTCGGTCCTTTAGAAATGAATTTTTGGTGTTTTTTTAAGGCAAGACTATAGTTAAAACAATGTAAAAAAGAAAATACTAATTGAGCCTTAACACACACTCCCTAATAACTGTTTTATTTAGCGGTTTTGAATGAAGATTTACATTCACAAGAGCT